>CALSCE010010776.1:9916308-9939802 GCA_943593645.1 Bovichtus variegatus | reverse complement strand
AAAAAAAACATCTGACTGAGGTAGTAACAGGTGTCACTTCCACTTCCAAAAGTCACCATTTCTTGCTTTTGAGTGACATTTTAATTTTCTTAACTTCCACTGTGTCAAGCAGAATCATTTCCTGTTGTGTGAAATAAAAGCCTCCGTTTCAGGGAAAATCTGCTTCATCTGACAGTACAGACAAAACGGGACAGACAGAGGTGGAATCAGGTGAGAAACGGAGCTTGTGTTCTGGGAGATAATGTGAAGATAATCAGTGGATGTGCTGCGTGCTGATAAGGGATTTAATTGAAAGAAAAAATGGCTGTTTTAAATATTTGTCACATTACTTTTAGATGGCGATTATTAATTTCCCACCCAAAGTTAATATTGAGGCATCCTTTAACTACAAGGACCTTAATTAATTACACCTAATTCAGCAAATCTGTGTCTTTTAAGTCCCGGGAAAAGAGAGACGATTGAAATATAACCTCGAAAATAGCTTGGTCAAGACTATGTGTCTGAGAGTTAGTGAGGAACCGAATTAAAGTTAAATGATTGGGTTCATAACATGAAATGTCAATAACAAGTCATCACTATTCCTCCTCCCACTCCTCCTCCAGGAAACATGTGGGACACACTGGAATACATGATGGTAATGAGCTCTGAGAGCTTTAGTATAGGAAGACTACCACACTGAATCCAATTAAATGTGTTTTTTTAATATTATGTAATCAGTGTTTTCTTAATTGTAAAAGGCCAAGAGAAGAATGTAATGTTGTATGTGGTTGCTTTTGATGAGAAAATTAAAAAAAACATTTAAATAAATACATAGTCTAAGTCCACACAACACTGAACAGAGTTTGCTCTGCCTACTGATGCACTCATGAATATTCATGCGAGGTCACAGCTTGACAGATGTTAGGCTTGATTATTCTGCCAACTAGTCATCAGACCAAAGCAATAATCATAAATAAGTATTAGGAGATATGGATATGAAATATTCACTGGTGAATTACCATAACAAGGAGGCCCATGCTGTGTTTGTACTCCTGTTTCACAGTTTGGCAAACACTGCAGGGGCTCATAAGAGCAGGGAAATCATCTCGCTGACACACAAACATCTCCTCATGCATTAGTGTTTACCTGTCTCTGGCAGCCCTCTACGATAATCAGTTTCTGCTGCGGGGAAGTTCTGGCGAAAACTATCTCAGTGTGGTACTTCAGGATGTCGTCAAGCTGCTCTGGGGACAGATCTTTCAGGTCTCCACCATGGACTACACACGCCTTGGCATCTCTGGAGGGAAGACAAAGCCATTAAGTTACTTAAACGCACAGTATGTCATTTTTCTGTCGCCAACGGCCTCTCAAGCAAAACAATAACCAAAGACCGTTACCTTGATTAAAATGAGATTTCTCCAGGCATTTGGGATAATGCAAGTACACAGCTTAACACAATATATAACTTAAGTCTGCTAGTTTAGTCGTTTTTAATGCAGAAATGTTTCTTTATGAACATTTTATACTTAGTTGCACAATAATAAACAGTTTTAGTAATATTGTAATAATAAGTGTCAAACACATTCAGAACCAAATGGAGCCCAGAACACGACCCTGGGGTACTCCAGGTATAGTTGTGATTTGTGTTCCTGTGATAAATGCACTCAGGGCTCCTCAGTATAGTCTGTACCTTGGGTTGACTTCGTTAATTGGGATGTTCAGACGCGCAGCAATGTCTTCAACTGTCTCGTTGCCTTCCGAGATGATACCCACACCCTTGGCGATGGCCTTAGCTGTGATTGGATGATCACCTGTTACCATGATGACCTAGGATAATGGGAACACTTTTATCAAGACTGAGGATTATGGCCAAATTCTTCCAATATATTGTCACTTACACAACCAGTATGAAGTAGATGTATTATTAGGTCACTTGGAGGCATACAACTGTACATTTTGTGCATTCATATTTTAATATAACCATTCCATGTGACTAGGCTGACTGAAATAGCTTCATGGTAACTAAATAAGTCATTTCCATTTTAGTATGTGCTTTACCTTGATTCCAGCACTTCTGCATTTGCCCACAGCGTCAGGCACAGCAGCACGTGGAGGGTCGATCATAGACATGAGGCCGATGAAGCACAGGTTCTCCGTGGGGAAGTTCACCTCCTCAGTGTCAAACGCAAAGCCCTCTGGGAACTGGTCATCAGGCAGGTTGTAATGGCAGAAACCTGAAAGAGGCACAAGACAAGAAGCAGTTTCGGATAAGAATTTATTGCACAATGGGTTTCTGCTCTTTTAATCAATTCATCCAGTCGTCCATCCTTACCCAGCACTCTCTCTCCCAGACCTCCCAGTTCCAGGTATGCGTTCTGGAAAGAGTCTTTCATCTCGTCGTCCAGAGGCTGCTCTTTGCCGTGCATCATGATGCTGGAGCAGCGGTCCAAGATCCTCTCTGGGGCGCCTTTCATCACCAGCAGATGCTTGGTATCTGCATCCACTACTCTGCCACTATTGTGAATGGAAAGCTAGGAGCACATCAGAAGAAAAACAGGTCAGTTTGAGTATTTGGGTTTTAATGTGTGCGCTTCATTTTACAACTTGTATGAAAGAGGGAAAATAAAAGATGATAAACCTAAAACTGATGACCAAAAATTCCAGCAAGCCATAAACTATGTTTATGGCTTTCATGACCTTTAAGCTTTTACAAGTAACTAAAGGTCATACATGATAAGTTTCTTCCAATTTTTTTATTTACTGTCGACATTAGGAAATAATCTGACATTTTATATTTCAAAGCACATTTCCAAACAATCAAAAACAATTACGAGTTATTTAATATTTCTTTAAGAGCGCCTGAAAAAATAAATGTATTTTATCTTTTTTGACTATGGATAAGTACGTCATACATCCCCACTTAAAAGATCCAAACTATTCCTTTAAGCTGAAAGCTAGCGCCTCGTACATACCTGGTACTTGTTAGTGGAGTTGAACGGGATCTCAGAAATTTTAGGGCTTTTCTCTCTCATTTCCTGGACTGATCCGCAGCACAGCTCGATACATTTCAGCAGAGCAGACTCAGAGGCGTCACCAGCCACATCTCTCTGGTGGAGGAAGACGAAAAAGAGGAGAATATTAATCATACGCACAAAGTTCATTAATCATAAGTAACAGAAGCCAACCTTTTAGTTGGTTTCATGGAATATTGGTCCCTCGCATACATCCTCAATACACTTTAATTACTCAATGCGTCGCTGTGCAAGCCTCCTGAGGACGTAATTGATGAATTTTCGCGGTAGTGTGGTGGGGGCAATGTTACGGGGGCATAAGAAAATTAAAAAGTAATTTCCTATGATCTTTTAAAGGAATTTAGTACTGACAAAAACTGCAGACATTGCTTTAAACCTTGAAAATTACCATTTGAATCATAACTCATCTAAAGTGTTATTGTCTGAACCCAAAGCAAGAAATATAAAAAGTAAGTAAATATTCCTATTTTAAGCCTAGATTTGGTTACGTTTGCTTGCAGAAGCATTTGTCACACGATTTGTTCAAAGACCGTCTGAAATGTGAAAACATGCCTTTCAAACACGGCGGTGGGGTTTGGGGTTCAGATGGTTGTCCCAGCCAAACTGTATTTTATAGTAACGTACAAGGCCTGGATGTTTATGGGGCTGTGGTCAAGCCAAACATAATGGAGCAGTGAGAGAGAATGGCTAGCAATTAAAGCCATGGTGCCAGCCTGACATTTATAGGTGATTAACACGCAGACGCATGCACACACGTTGACAGGTTATTGACACTGTAGACACTAGAGAATGGGATCCAAGGAAAGCCTGGGAGCCAAGAGACGTACGTACATCTGGGCGTTTGTGTTCGTTGCTGTGTGTTTCGGGAGGTGAAGTTAGGAATAATTATGTGGTTACAAAATGTGTGAGCTCAAGGGAGAGTGATATAAACTGGAAAACAAGCCTGTTGGTCTGAGAGGAAAAACATCTGCATACAATGTATGTAATGTAAGTCTTATTTTAAGAACCGAAAATCAATCTGTGTATATAATAATTACAGGGAAATATACTCTTATGGTCATATGGACATCAAAGAAAAGAAAAAAAAGATAATACTCAATTCATTTTTTAATAACTTAAAAGTTACAAAAACTAAATAAAATGTATTTTTCATCATTGCTGTTTGATTATACTTTTTTACTCACTTAGTCAAAATTGTAATTACCAAAAAGAATACATTTTAAGTGAATGTGTAACACCTATATTGCTTTGCAGGAGTCATGAGTTTGCATGATTAAAAAATATACACACTTCAGCCTCTTGTCCCTCATCATATTTGATCAAACTCTCATCTTTCATCAAGCACACTTGAACAGGTGTTAGCATTACTAAAAATGAAATGAAGCCAATATCAGGAAAAAGAACAATAGGGAAGAGTAACAATTGTTTGGTTTAACAGTAATCTTCAAACTTGAAGGGCACATTCAAATTAGAAAATGAGTCAGCCGTACAAAACTTCTAAATCCTGCCCACATAATGAGCACACAAACTAAAGACTTGGAACATAAAAAAAAGCTTTGTTGCTGCTGAACAAAGGATGAGAGATAATATAGATTTCTGTTTTTAGTTCAAAGAGCCAATTATTTCTCTAATTTACCCATTTCATGCGAAAAAAAACTCCTTTCTGAATATTTGGACTTATGTAAGTAAACATAGAAGGAAAAACCGAAAAGCTACCTTCAGGATGGGAAGGCCGGACTGCTCTGCCAGGAAGACGGCGCGGTTGCAGAGTCCGGCAATTCTGGCGAGGGCAGCCCAGGTGGCAGAGCTCCTGTCGAAGGAGGTCCCGCTCTGGTTCTCTGTGGTGTCGGCCTCGTGGATCTGGTTGTCGAACCACATGTGGGCCACGGTCATCCTGTTCTGGGTCAGGGTGCCGGTCTTGTCGGAGCAGATGGTGGAGGTGGAGCCCAGGGTCTCGACAGCTTCCAAGTTCTTCACCAGGCAGTTCTTCTTGGCCATACGCTTAGCAGTCAGGGTCAGACACACCTACAGATGGGGTTGCTTTGGTCAGTTAGTGGCTGGGTCGTTTTTTTGGGATCCATAGCTGGACCTTTATTACACAAGAAACACCAGGACTCACGGTGACAGTAGCCAGGAGACCTTCTGGCACGTTGGCCACAATGATACCGATGAGGAAGATGACGGCCTCCAGCCAGCTGTATCCGAGGATGAGGGAGAGGACGAAGAAGGACACACCAAGGAAGACGGCCACGCCGGTGATGATGTGGATGAAGTGCTCAATCTCGATGGAGATGGGGGTGCGTCCAACTTCAAGCCCAGAGGCTAGCGTGGCGATACGACCCATGACTGTACGGTCTCCGGTGCTGATCACGACACCACGGGCAGTTCCTGCAGCAAGGATGATTAGATTATTTTTCTTTTCAAACAGAAAACTTCTTTGATTACTCCACTGTCTCTGAACTACAGATAAAATGCATCACTGTCTCTGAAAGGCTTTGAAGTATCCTGTTGTCATACCTTCAACACAGTTGGTGGAGAAGAAAGCAATGTTCCTGGTCTCCAGTGGGTTCTCATTGGAGAAATCAGGAGTACGAGTCTGGGGCTCTGATTCACCGGTCAGAGAAGAGTTGTCCACCTGAGAAATAAAACATAGACCGTGATTGATGGAAGAAAGAAAAACAATGTAGCTACATCCGTCTTAGGAAAGAAAAGATATAAAGACTGAGAAGATGGCTGCCACAAAGGAAAACAAACAGTGTACTCAAATGTTAACCCCTTTTCTCTGTGGTTAAAATAGCTTCTGACGGGCGGATGCAATAATGGAGCAACCACCAGATGAGGCAGGTGACAAGAAATAAGATATAACAATGAAAGATGCAGAGGCGGATGGAAACGCACGGGGAATAATTGGGTCATGTGTTGCTATTAGATCTTGAGTTATGAGTTTTGACTTGAGTCCCAAATGGGTCACAGACTTGTTTTTTGTCCCCAAAATAAGGCAGGCTAGTCGCATGAAAAGGCACAAGTCCATTTATTAAAATAGTGACTGCAAAGGAAAAGTCTAAGAGGGCAAGCTCTACTTCACAGGGAGTGACCCAGAATAGTCGACTATAGGACAATTCAATCTAAGAAGCTTAATTCGACTGCCAATCTCAGTCGAATCGTCTCTCTTGAAACAAAGGTTCTTTCCATTTGTGCTACATGGGGACGCTGAACGTCTGATTTCACATAGAATTGCTTAGTTTCTCCCAATCAATCATGATATGTAGCCTGTTTTGGTGTTTTAACAATATAGTTAACACAAATTTGAAAAACAACTCGAATTTGAGGGAATGCATTCATTAACCAGAGCACTCGCATAAGAGCGTAGCACTCCCAGTAACAAATATAAATGTGCTTCATGTGTCAACTAAAACACAGTAGAAAACTGAAAGTCATGGTATCCCTTTAATGTTTTCATGACGAAAAGGTTTCCAGGTTTAAGTCCTTAAATGTGGCTGCTAGACATAAGAAAATAGCAGGGGCACCCACCTTGCAGCCGTGGGCGGAGATGATTCGCAGATCAGCGGGGATCCTGTCACCACCTTTCACCTCCACTAAATCACCAACCACCACTTCCTCAGCGTTGATGTTCTTCTTCTCACCGTCACGGACGACCAGGGCTTGCTACGAGACGAGACAGGGCACTTGTGTAAGACAAAGGAGAAGGTGAGGCTGACTGCTTTACTTTCTGTCTGTTTTAGCAGCGTCCACATCTTGCATGCAAATCTCAGCTTTTTTTCATACAAATTAAGATGATTTTCATAATGAACCTCCAAATTATTTAAGAGGGATAATGAGATTCGGATATCAAGAAGACTCTTGTGTTTTTCCCACAAAGTGGATAAGACCTTTAAATAACTGAATCAAGAGTTGGCATGGTGACAATACAGAGGTTTTGTCAAAGATGTTTTTATTACACAGGTCATTTGTTGTGAGCTTAAAATATTTAGGAATATGTACAAAACATCGATGCGGTTACAGAAATCAAAGCTAAATAAAGATAAATAGATGAAATGAATAAAGATTTAAAATGTGAGGGGCACCTGTGGGACCAGGTTCTTGAAGGAGTCCATGATCTTGGAGCTCTTGGCCTCTTGGTAGTACGAGAAGCAACCAGTGATGATGACGACAGCAGAAAGCACCACACCCAGGTACAACTGTGGACGTCAAAAATTGATACCTTAATGAACATATTTTCAATTACAAAGCACCAACAGACTTTATACACAAAATGCATTATAAAACATGCTCAGGCCTCATAAAATCATCAACATTGTATGAAATTGTCATGGGATGGCTCGTCAATCGTTAGGTTTTACATAAAGCTATGATTCAAGAATGCACTTACATTATCATTAGCAGGCTCATCCTCCATTGCAGCCTGGATACCATAGGCCAGGAAACAGAGGAGGGCACCAGTCCACAGAAGCATGGAGAAACCTCCAAACATCTGCAGAAAAACAGAACAGGAGTGACTTTTAAAGCCTGAAGCGAGGGGCTTCTGAATCTATGACAATTTGGAGAGTAGGAGATTGAGGCTATGTTTAAAATTTTAACGCAGACGCTCAAGACCATGAAAAGGCATCAATGTCAACAAGTGTACACATGCTCTCTGTGCAATTTTTACAACAAAGATACCTGTTTGCAGAATTTGACCCACTCTGGGGTGGTGGGAGGAGGAGTGAGGGCGTTGGGCCCATCACGAAGCAGAATCTCAGCAGCCTTTGCACCAGTCAAACCCTGATGTGAGGGGAAGACGCACCATTAGTTACGATAGCTGAAGAAACTTTCTCGGCCAGATGCTCTAAAACGTGCCAGTGTTGACATGTTGGAAGTTAGATGTGAATACAACCACATAAGTACAAGCTTATTGTTTGCCAGCCAACTACACATGTACACACAGATTCCCTGGCACATGTGGTGCACATCCAAGGGAAACTGTAGGTGCTGCTAGTTGCCAAGCAACACAGCATCAACAGAAAAACAGAGCCATTTCCCTCATCAACAGGTAGGAAGAAAATGTAAGGAGGAGGAAATAGGAAAGGAAGACATTATAGGAGAGGAGAAAAGATGAGGCAAATAGGATCATATGAAATCAGGGCACAGGGGCTTCTGCAGCTAATAAATTATTCACAAGTGCTGCAAACGCATGCATGCACACACGCACACACAGAGCCTGGAGACCCCAGTTTAGAGGCACTGTTTAACTATTCTCCTTGATCTTTCCGGCATGATCAGGAGCACATTTGCATGAGGAGAGAAGGCTAGTTGGAGTGTGTGATTGAATGTGGTGGGGGGGGATCCTGCATGCTTCAAACACACTGCAAGAACACACTGACCAGGCAAATCATTCATACCTTTTCTGAAATGGCCATAGAAAGGTGTTTTGTTTTTTTTGGTCATTGTTCACTGTATACAATTAAAGATATAGTTTGAAACTTTGGGAAATATCTACTTGCTTTCTTTCTGAGATTTAAATGAGAAGATCGATACCACTTTCATATTTGTACGGTAAATATGAAGCTACAGCCAGCAGCCTGTTAGCTTAGCTTAGCACAAAGAATGGAAACGGGGGGAAACAGCTAGCATGACCCTGTCCAAAGTAGGGTAGAAAAACATGCATTTTCAGTGTTGATTAATCTTCAGATGATTTTCTAGATTAATCAATGTCAATCAAATGTCATGTTTGTCAGTCCAAAACTTAGAGATAATCACTGTAAACCAGAGAAAAGCAGAGCACCATACTTACAGAATTTTCCGCCATTTTTACATTAAAAAATGTCTAACGATTAATCGCTTACCGAAATATTTGGCAATTCTTTTTCTCTCGATCGACTAATCGATTCAGCAACAATTTTTTGCATCTCTATTCCAAAAGGTGACAAAATCCAAGTTAAAAACGGAAGTTAACGGCAAACTGCAGCCAGTATTCTGCTGATATTTAATATTTGTCTGATCTCCGTGATAACTGTAGACACTTTGATAGAAATACTCTTTTCAAAATGACAGCACGATACATAGACACATAATCCACATGTTCCTCCACTCACATTGTTGAGGTCTGTTCCATATTTGCGATTGAGCTCATCAAGGGTCAGCTTGTGATCATCCTGCGGGGGACACACAGAGAAAAGAAGGTGGCATCAGTCCAGTGTTTATGTCCATTTGTGTGTGGGTATCCACTATATGTATGTGTGTGTAAAGCCAGTGACATATACAGCTCATTGTGTGTGGCTGACCTTTCATTTTAAAATGACTACCTCTCACAAGGTAGAGCCACAACAATGACACAGAAACAGTCACAGTTAAAAGAAAAGAATGAATGGATGAGGAACCAACAAAACACAAAAGGGAGGTAAGAGGAAAGCGAGAAAGGGGAGGAAGAAAAATAAGGGAAGGATAAAAGAGAAATAAGCAGGAGGAAGAGCAGGAGGAAGATGGCAAGGTGAGCAATGACTTGAGAAAAGTGGAGCATGAAAGGAAGTGAAGAGGGAAGAATAAAATAAAATAGAGACAAATTCAATGCACCTGCAATTTTAAGAAGCCAAATTTTAAATCTTACATCATACAGTGAAACCTAGATTTGAATGTTACACTAATGCGATAGTCAATAAGTAAATAATAAGATGTGGATGGATCCAGAATATAAATCTAATTATATTTACTTTTATAGCCTTTGTTGTCTTTATTGACATTGTTGTACTTTAGAACCTTACATTTATTGTAATATATAATATTTTTAGTGTTTGTATGTGGTTTTACATGAGAGCGAGGTGCCCAGAAGACGTACATGAAGGGAGCAAAGGTAGAAGTAATGAAAGCAACGCAATAGAGAGGATGGGATGTAGTCGTATGGACAATCAGAGGAAGAGCTCCTGGGGCCAACGAGAAGAGTGAAGAAGTGAAGTGAAGCTGAGACACTCACCATATCCACTTCCTTCTTCAGTTCATCCATATCCTTCTCTTTCTTCTTCCCCTTCGCCCCCTTCTTCTTGCCGCCCTGCTCCGAGGTCGCAGCCAGCTCATACTGCTCGCGTCCTTCCTGGAAACACAACGGGAGGGGAAAGAAGGAGAAATATTATTTAGTAAAATATAGTCATAATGATGAGCAATACTGCCGTCAGCAGAGATATAGACTGACAACTGGAACACAACATAGTGAAAATACAACAGGTCCTTTTCACCAAGCCAGGTCACAGGGCTGGTTAGCGTTTTTTCTCGGTTCTATTTTTTTTTGACTGCGATGGTGCTTTGTAGAGCTGTTTTTAGGCAACACAAGCTGTGGTAAATGTGTTATTAAAAGCTACACTGGATATTCTACAGTAGGATTATGGATGCTTTAGTGCAAGCTGCCCTCGAAGGTCCTATATTATCACTATAAAGATAAAATGACGTCAATATAATCTCTTGAAAGATTTCAGCTTTCCATCGTCTCAAAATGTTGCATACGTCTCATTGGCCCTTTGGGTGAAGCTGTATTTGGCAGATGGGGCAGCAGTTTGTGTAGGTAATATTCTGGGAGAGTGAGCCTCAGTTAACACATACATTTGTGTCACTGAAGCAACAATGTACCCACAGCTCTCGATATCAACCATGCCTGTATTACAGCCTTAAATGGATTACTTTTAGGGGCCTGAAGATGTACAGTTAAGTTATTCAAAAGCAACAAAAAAAAGTCCGATTTATTAACCTAATTTACAGTCTGACGTCGTATCACAAACTTTGTGGTCACAACTTTTCTGTGTGGCAACTGCGGAGGTGAGTCTGATGCAACGTGAGCACGTCTGATCTCTGATGACTCAAAATGCCAGAAGACATTTTGTCATATTGCATCTTTTTAAGACTCCATTTGGGTTAATGCACTTAAAAAAAAAAAAAAAGAGCAAACAGCCAAGTTTAAAAAACAAAAAAACTGGCCTCAATTAGGTAGACAAACTGCCAAAAAACAGACGGTCCAAGAAAAAAAAGAGGCACCTCTTTACTTGTCACATGCAGTTTGGTTGAGAGATCAAGAGCCTTGTCAGATGAGCAGAGAGTGAAAGAAAAGTCTTGGATCCTGGCTTTATGGACACCAGTGCCATCTGCCACTGAAAAACAACTCTGGGGATCCACTTTTCAGCACTTTGCAAACTTTTTTGTGAGGGCAGCTTTTATAAAAGTATTTTACTTTTGCTCTAAGTAAACAAAAGTAAAATAAATGGTCTAAATGACAACTAGACAGAAACTCTGCTTGCCAAGTATGTCGATAATTTATGTGTATTTTGATTACTATTAATCCACAATATACAAGTTAAACCCAGGACATTAACATCCTGCTCCACCACTCAGTGAACTCTTGATCTTCCAAACACTAATGATTACTTGGTGCAGTTTTTCACTGATCAGAAACTTTAAGAACAATCTACAACCATAAACCCAATAATACAAAGTTCCTAGAGGACCAGTCAAGCTCAAGAGTGACACTTTGACTGTGTACATCAACAATGACCACAAAAGGGAGGAGTGTTTTTTGGTTGGCTGGAAGATAAGTGTTCTTTTGCACGGCGAGACAGATGAGGCTGCAGGAAGAAAAAATAATTCACGTTTGCAATAAAGGGTGTCACTGTCTAAATAAGAAAAACACTTCACCAACACCTTTTTGAAACGTAGCCTCGCCAATTACGTGCCCAAGCCAAACCCCAGAGTGGAACACTGGAGTCATTTACTGCTAATCACACATGGGGACGTTTTATTGAAATGTTTTCGCTGTCGGCAGAAAAAGATTTTAATTAAAGTGAGAACATGGACCTCACAGAAACACACACACCATCCAAGTAAAGAAATATGCTTCATTTGTGTGACTCTTCTCTCAATTGACATCCCCTATCACACCATCAGCTCTGGCACTTTGCCACAGTGACAGTCAGCCTCTGCTCTGTCCCTTTACTCTCCGCTGTCTACTCCACACACACCCCCTCTCATTATCAGCCGCCACTGTAGCCGACAGGGCAACAAAGATTGTGTCTTCTAGACGGCTGTAAGCCAGAGGGTGTGCGAGACAGCGTGACAGAGAGAAGGTGAGATAGGGAGGTAGATGGAAGAGGTGCTTAAGTGAAATTTAAAGAAGTCCAGCAATTCAGTAAAAGGGAGTGCAAAATCATGCATGAATATAAAAGAACATTTCTTTTAAAGTTATAAAAATCAGACAGTAGTAAACAACCAAAAGATTTGTTGTTTATTAAGCAAACACAAAAAAATTTGCAAAGTCATCTCCACGCTGCCCTTAACCAGACAACCAGCATCTGCATGAGCCTACACTCCATATATAAACACCCCCCCCCCTTAACTTATCTATTCTACGTTATCTAGATGCCTTTAAATGTTTTGTTGCGTCAGTCCAAAACCAAAAGATATTCACTTTAATATGATATAAAAACAAAATAATGCAGGAAATCTTTATATTTGGGAGGCTGAAAAACACATTTTATGACATATTTGCATGAAAATTTACTTGTGTGGTATAAATATACAATCGCAATGTGCCAACTGTTTTGGAATTGTGGGCAATGTTGCATGCAACATTTTAGCATGCTGATGACAGCATTTCACTTAAAACACAGCTGTGCCCAAGTACAGCCTCACAGAAAAAGTACAACATTTTTATTTTGCAATAAAAAACTCACATGATTTAAGATTTCATCCATATTACCAACTATGTGAATAAATAAAACTGCCGATTCATGATCATCATCCAGGGATTTGTGTTTATCGCCCTGAAGGACAGGTGGAGCCTCACTCAATAGGTTAAAAGTGTGTGTGTGTGTGTGTGTGTGTGTGTGTTCGTGTGTGTGTGTGTGTGTTCGTGCGTGCGTGAATCACAGAGAGGGAGAGAAAGTTAAGCCAATGTGTGTTTCAGGTAGGTAACATGAGATTGCAACACTAGTAGCCAACATTGATTAGCAGTTAGGGCTTATCTATAATTCAGCTCTGTACAAGGATCAGAGGTGTTAGCATGTTAGCAGGAAGGATGCTGCCAAAGTGACTACAAATTAGCTATTTGTCTGCATGCAACACCAGTGTGCAGCAGCCATTTTTAAAACTCTTTAGGCGATATTTTTGACATAAAATGACCCAAGAGTTCTCATCCACAGTGGTATGACCACATATGGACATCCTGCACACAGTCCCAGTCATGGAAATATGCTAACTAATATTGTTTTTATACTGCATTAGCCTTTTAAAGTTTCCCAGGCATTCAGCAGAGCAGTGTGTGTGATCCTAGCACATGTTGTTATTGTTGATCGAGCCCCCTGGCCAGCTAAGCTGGGAAAACACTGAGCCTGGTTCTGGATCACTGCGGCCAGATCTTAGCCTCTGGACCGCCGGGGCCCCCAGGGGCCATCTGGCTTTAGGCAAATAATTCACCAGCAGGGTTTCAGAGCCCCAAGTTGAAACGCAGATTTACATCAAACAGACAACTGAAGAACTAGAAGTTAATTGAACCTAATTTAAATACTAACACATTAAATGTATTGTTTCCTACATAGCCTGTAGCATTCAATTACATTAAGTCTATCAAAATATAAAAAAATTGTCAAATCCAGATTTAATTTTATAAGAACCTTGATATGCTGGTAGATATTTAGAGAAATAACGTAAAAAGCATTCAGTTGTAAAATTTGAGGAATTTTTTTACAATACTCTCAATTTCCAAAACGATGTGCAACATTTAAAAAAAATAAAGACCTTAGTAAAAAAAGGTCCATATCAACAGGTGCATTTTCTAAACAGATGCATAACAGCAATCCAACAATGCTAAAGAAAAACAAATCGCTCACTTACAAGCTCTTTGGTTACCTGAAGAGTTTTCATGGCAACCAATAAGGTCTGTATATCTGCAAGATTCCAAAGCCTGGTATTTCAAGAGCAGCACTTCAAGAAAAATAAATAGAGACCAAGAAAATGCCAGATTAGATGTCAACCCATTTAAAGGCATGTCGTCCCTGACAACAGACTGAAAGAGTGAGCTGATATTCGACCGTTTAAACTCAAACTGTTGCGTTTTGTTCTGAAAAGCTGCTCCTATGGTTAGACCAGCATTTGTTTACATCTGAAAACAGAGCTGCTGCACAGTCCTGTGTCTGCTCTGACATTTTCTTTATAAAGTGCGTCATGATAGCTGCAATCAGACCAGCACCACCATGCAAGCTGCTGAAACACCTGCGAGCAGGGCCTTCAAGGGAGAGTCCCATTTGATCAGTCAGTTAAACTTGTCATATCAGGGGTTGTCAGCTTACTCACAATGTACAGAAATGAGTTCACATACTGCAAATCACTTCCTGTTGTAATTTTGTGACAGGTACAGAGTAGTGATGCACGATATGGATTCTTTTCAGCCGTTAACAATGACCTGCTGCTCATGGGAGATACCGATAAGATAACCGATAATTTCACATTTTTGTATTGTAAAAGTTCATTACCTGAAAGAAAGGCTAAGATTTAGTGAGCAAAAAATCCATAGCACTGACATAACCATATCTAACTAACGCTATTGTTAGCATAACAAAAACAAAGCAGTTCTGACTTTTCAAATGTTCATTTGTTTTCTCTCGTACATCTTTTTGGTGACTCCGGTTACAATAATAATTTTTTTTTTTTTTTATCCTTTTTGGTATGCAACTTATACGATTGTTCGATGAATCAAAAGGTGAAATGTATTTCTTACTCGGCACCGTTTTCCAGATAAAAGACGATGTTTTCATACAGGAGACAAGAAGGTAAACCTATTCAAGGTCAACATACCTATATTGATCGTAAAACTATATAATCAAAAAGTATGAGGCGTAAAAGGGGAAGGAAAGCGAAGCGATGGCGTGGTGGAAAAGCATTTCCTCCGGTGAAAAACAAACAACGTAAACTGGTGTAGAATATCTCTCTCGCGTGCATATGCACACATACTGCACGCCTACTGGACACAGAACAATGGCCTTTTGTACAACTTTCATAAAATCTGCATCAAACACACAGAAGGCTCAGAAGTCTTTTCATGTGACTGTTAAGACACGGGCATGTGGGCCACTTTATCAGACAGTGAGGCATTTACTTTCTTTCAAGAATGGACTATGGCCAAGGAATAAAACTTTACAAAAATGTAGCTCATTTACGGATGTTTGTATGCACTAGTGTCAACCAGGCTACAGAATTTGATCACAGTCTAAGTGCAGATTACAGACTGAAATGCCCCAGTCAGTGACGTCAAGTTCAGTTATACCAGTGTAAGAGTTTCCTTCTTTACTGATCCTGGTTCAGCTGAGCAGTGTGAAGGAACCTTTTAAGGCTGCAAACTGAAGTTATGTACCTTTATCAGGAAAACTGAATGAAATTGTATTGGAACTTTTGTTGAAAATTGAGGAGAGAATGAGAAAACTAAGTATGTCAAACTGAAAAACAAGAAAAGAAAAGCCAGGATGTGTGTGAGAAGGACACAGAAGAACCATTCAAATAGTTGAATGAACGAGCCTCTCCCAATAGCAATGAAACTCCAAGAATTTTTGAGGCCTCTTCTCCCCCTTACCCCCTTTTCCTCGCCTGAGAGAACAACGTCCTACAGACTCAAACCAGCATCAGGAGAGCATTCGGTCAAGCGCTCGCATATTTTAAATCACACTTTCTACAGGCAGGCTTGAATTCCTATGAACTGTCCTTTACCAGATACACAAGCTGCTCATTACACACACACGCAAGCACGCACGCACGCACGCACGCACGCACGCACACACGTTGCTACCGGCGACTATTGCCACACCTCTTCAGATATGTGAATGGACAGAGTCAAGTGTTGTAGCCCCTCCCACCACCCTTCTCCTCCCCTCCAAACTTCTCTTTTTTTCTGTCTTTCCACGCGGCCGTGTTTAATACTCTCTTCACGTCTTGTGCAACTTTCAGCTTTCTTCCAGCAGAACAAAAGTGAATGAATGAATCAATGCATTTCCTTGTTTGAAACTTTGTGGGCACTTTCCCACTGCCAGGGTGACGCACAACACCAGGCATGAAAAATGTGCAAACTGCCAGCATCGACTTACAGTGCTTTTGTTTGTTATATGTCATGTGAATGTGGTGACATCTCACTCGTGACAGTACACTGATAAAATACCTCTTGAAGTTCCACAAAAAATGGTTGAAAATGTGGAAGAGTTAACAATTTTGAGCACTATATTTTCTGCTAACCTGGGAAAGCAACATTCATAAAATCTTACGGTTGCAATCCTGTTCAATATGCTATATATGAAAAAAAGAAAATGTCAACTTTCATGGAGTCACAATTCTCTGCAAAAACACAAAATGAGTGTTCATTTGGATTTTTGCTAATTATGCATTAGGAAAGTTAGTTAATCCCTCATATATCAAAGTGATAAAACAAAGTCTATACAAATAACTTACTATTTTCAAACAACTCTTCATGGTAAATAGTTTATTTAAGAGCTGAACTCCATTACTTTAACTGGCCAAGCTGAATGCTGAATGTCTCACACACATTTGTCTCTAATGTCTTCCTTTGTCTTCATGTCGTCATAATCATATAACAAACTACCCAGTGGTTCAGGCTACAGTACTTGAGACCTGGATTATGTTCAGGATTTTCTTTTGTCATGGAAAATGTCATATTTGCTCATGTAGGAGATGCATGGACAGAGTCAGAGGAACACTGGACTCTGGAGTTGCGTTATTTTTAATGTTCCACTTTTGATGAGCAACAGGCTTGCAGTGAAAGTTCAAAGAGCTGTCACAGAAAACAAATCACACGGCTCAAGCTGCTTAGCTAAACAGAGAGAGAGAGATGGAAAGGAAAGAGACAAGAGAAACAGAAAAAAAGACAAACGAAACAAGGTACAACAAGAGTCTGGGATGGAGTGAGTGTGAAAAAGAGAAAGAAGAGAGGGAGTACGCTGCGTCCTGTCACAGACGAGGGGTGGCGTGTGACAAAAGCCCTGGTTAATACACAATGACTGCCAAGCGGAAAGAATGTTAAATCCCCAGAGAGAGAGAGAGAGAGAGAGAGAGAGAGAGAGGGGAGAGAGAGAGAGAGAGAGAGAGAGAGAGAGAGAGAGAGAGAGAAAACAGGTACAAAGAGAGAGAACAAGAGGGAAACAGACTGTAATGAATGGATGTGAAGGTGAAGTCGGGGTGCCCCTTTGGCTGAGATGAAAAGTGGCCGCAGGCTGACATGCTAGGTCAGCTCACAGTGGGAAGACCAGCGTGAAAAATAACCAGCGGAATCCTCCCTCTGAGATGGGAAAGTTGGTTTTTTAGTCGTGTATTGCCATCTCTGGCCACTAAAGAGATGGAGAAAGAGATCCTCCGTTGGGGAATATCACTTTGTCTTTCTCCTCAAAGAAACATGCCATAAAAACATCTCCAAAGATGAGTCTAATTTAACTACATTAATATAGTGTACATTTACAAGCATTTGATTTGAAAAAAGCAAACACTAGGGTATCAGCAAAATCCTCCAACGACAAGTGGTACCTTTAACCTGGTACTTTTCTTTCAAAAGTCAACATTTTAGGATGAAATGTGTCTTTTAAATTGCTACTTTATAATTCAGCCAGTTGGGGAGAAAAAGTAGAAAAGGTTGATTCAGGTGAAATTATGAAATATTCAGTATATCCCCCCCATCGGTCTCCTGTGAGTGCGACAGATGTCTCCCAATTCCTGCTCTGCATCGCAGACTGCGGTTAGGACGAGTGACAGGTTTATATATTTTTTAACATTCTTATAACCTGCATTCTTTCAGAAAAGAGAAATGATCCATTAAAATATAGCCAAATTACAGCTTGATTCCTCTGCTCCCCTTTCCAAAGTATCCTTTAATTTAAAGATCGGCAATGGATCCTTCAGAGTACGTGATTATTTTGCACTTTAGAAATTGTTCAGCCCCTCCCCAGCCTCTTTTCTCCCTCCTCGCCATCATGTCTGGGTGCCAAGTTGCTCAATGGTGGCAATGCGGCAACTGGTGTTTCTCTCCCCACCCCCGCCCCCCCACCTCCCTCTCTGAAGCAAGCTCTCGTTCCACTCAGCTCACTCGCCTTTTTTCTGTTTATTGCACTGTACTGCCATTGTGATGAGAAAACACTGAAAAACATGAAAAGGCCAGCAAAAGGGTGATTTCCTTTTTGAAATGAGAGAAGCACGTTCAAAACAGGAGGGGAAACTGGAAAAAATAATCATCACTGTTCTCATACCTGTGCTCCCTCTCACTGCCCTGATTCTTCTCCATTACAACAAAACAACTTCTCCTCCCTCACCTCCCCCTCGCACCAGGAAAGCTCTGTAGTGGCGATTACCTCTTCCAAGTCTAGCTATTTGTCTGTGCCAGCACTGAATGTATTGAAGGAAAGGAGAGGAGAGGAGGACTGGAGGGGGCAAGGAAAGGAGACGCAGTGGGGAAGTGGAAGGAGGTTGGATGGGGGCAGGGCATTTTTTCTTTCATCAAATATGGGAGAAAAAAAGAAAAGAAATCGGCAGCAGGAGCAGCCAAGGGAGAGCAGGCAAAGATTTTCAGTCTTAAATGAGCGTCTTGGAGAAGAGGAGAAAGGAAGCAAGAATGAATGAGGCATTTTGCTTCACATCTCCCGCCAGATCTCACTTGGTCCATATCTTCCTCTCCCTTTCACTCCTTCTATCTAACTCTCCATCCCTCACAGGCTGAATCTATAAGGAGTGTTTCTGTTGCGCAGCATGGCAGGGTGTGGCGAGAACTGACATTTCATACAACAGGGTTCAATTTCATCCCATACAAATCAAGTTTGGGGAAAAATAACTGAACAATAACAGATGGGCTGCTGGTAAATCTGCTAGGTTCAAATTATTATTTTGACATGACAGCCTAACTGTCAAAATCTCATACACTCAGAGGAAATAATAGTCATTTTTAATACTAAGAGGACAAAAAAAAAAGCATGTGAATCAAATATTTTACCAAAACAAATACACAAAAAAAAAAAAAAAAAAAACATCTTAAGCCAAACACCCCTGCAGGGGGGGGGGGATGGAAGAAAAGATGAGATCTTCTTACTGAGCTTGAAACCTCACATCACAATGTTCAGGAACAACTTTCAGACTATTGTTATGTGATATGACATATTCTAATTGCAAGATCAATAACCTGTCAATGATAGATCACTGCTAGATGTTGCACATTTCATATTTTTATGATAAGATAATCAAGTGTTGAAAGGTGGTGATCAAAAGCATAAAAAAATAAAATCAACAATTCACGTTTTTACACACTTTATTGCTGAAACTAAATTCACTTTAATGCCATTTTACACTATTTTTCGAATTTGCATCCTACAAAAGTGCGTCAGCCACACTCCAAGCTATTCTACCCCAAAAAAAAAAAAGAAAAAAAAAAGGTGTACAGATCTGACTTCAGATAAAAATGGATCAAATGAATTAAATTTCCCAGCAGAGGAAAAACGTGGGTTGGACTTTTAACATATTCCCTCCCACAAGCAAAGCCATCATGCCCAGCACACACAGCTGCTTAAAAAAAGTGCCACATTAAAATAGCAAAATGTTTGAAAACGGCAAAAACTCCAACGTTCATTTCCTGAACGTTTGTTTATTGACGGCGAAACTACTTCATACATCAGCCATGAATTCAGAACACGTACTCTGGATGTATTTCAACTCTTTCTTGACCCACATGAGAGCAACGGAGCCGTCCAGCCCGAGAAATAACCCCCGCAGCCGTTATTTCTCAGTTCAAACGGCTTCACGTCCACAGCTGTACCGTCGCAGCTAATTCCGTTAGCTAGTGAAACTTTGACAGTCCAGGCGTTTGAGAGCCTCCCGTTATGTAACCGGATACCGAGCCGTTTGAAGGCGCTGAGAAGCATCTTTGTGAGCGTTGGAAACTTATTTCTTTTGGAGTTATTTCCCCTGACAGCCCAGTTAAATGAAAACGGACATTGTGCTTTGGGGGGCAGAAAGCACGGAAGTCCTCAAAGTACTTTCTAACAGCAGCGGGCATTTTGAGAGAACTTGCTTATCTTAACACATGTGATCCCCCACCTCCGCCCGTGACAACATCAACATCGATTTAGTAAACCACTTGTTGAATGGCGAAGTTTTAAATCCATATTCCCCCCTCAATATGAACAGATATTAGCATGTACGAAGTCAAACAAAGAGAACATTTATACTCACTCCTCGTCCCATGGTTGCTAAGACTTGGACTTAATTCTTCCCAGTTCAAGTAAAAAGTTGTGAAACCAAATTCCACCTTAAAATTATGTACAATAAAAAAAAATACTAAAACAAAATAAAACTCCTGGATGTGTCCGTTCTTTTTTTGTTTTTTTTTGTTTTTTTTCTTCAGCACGTGTCACTCCTCCAGAACACACATCCGAGCTCGCGAGCCGCCGCGGCAGACCCTCCAATACTTATAGACGGCGTTCCTTCCATTGTGACGTCGACGCCGTTTGCCATGGTAACCCCACGGATGGAGGCGGGGCTTCCTCCATTAATGGGCGTTTTTTTCTCTCCAGTTTGTCATGCAACACACACACACACACACACACACACACACAGCACACATCTTTCACCATGGATGGGCAATAACACACGCTGATAGGAATCAAATACCAGAGTTAAAGTATAAATAACTATGATAATAGTACAGGAAAACAAAAAAAATGCTGCAACAGCTTGAATGAAATAATACACTTATTTTCCCATAATACACACATGTATATGCTCACCATCAACAACAAAACATCTTAATGTATAATGCATGACCCAGGGTTGTGTTAATTGTGATATTATGTTTTATATATTCCTTAAAGAAATAGTTTTGGGGAAGCCAGTTAGGTTAGCTTAGCTTAGCACAGACACTGGAAACAGGGGGGAAAGCTAGCCTGGCTCTGTCCAGAAAAAAGTATAAAAATTACAATTTGCCAACAATTCTTCCTACAGTCTGGTTGCCTGGCAACTGCTCTGAGCCAAACACTAGTTTGGCACATAACCCCATGTAAAACAGAGAATTGTTGTTTTTAAACCTTAACTTTTGTTCAGTTTTTTAAAAGTACATGTTAAATAGTGAGTGTTAGAAGTGCTTCCAACAGAGCCAAGCTGGCACCATCCTCCTGTTTCCAGTCTGTGTGCTAAGCTAACATATAGGAGAGTGGTATCTATTTTCTCACCCAACTCTCAGTAAATCTGCAAATGTCCCAAAATGCAGAAGTATTGCTTTAAACTTCAGCTGTGTTGCTCCACTGTTGTAAGAGGCCCACGCACACACGCACACACACACACACACACTTCGGGTTCATCTTCACCTCAGCCGGCTTAACAGCTGGGTTCACAGACACCTCCTTTCCCCTGCTGCTTTGACAAGGTTGTTGTGTGCTGATAACTTCTGAATCCTCTGCTTTTCATTAAAAAGTTGTTGCAAAAGCAGATTTCTCCGTGTAGCGCTGCCATCGTTGTTCTATAGATCCACAGAAGCAAAGCATTCATTAATGAATTTGACAACAAACAAAACTAGAGCGTCTGTTTAGAATTCTATGCTACCAAAATGTCAAAAGTGCTGCTTGAGATGCCACAGCAAGGATGGGCCGGGCCCCCTTTAGCTATAGGGCCCCCTCAAAGTGTTCCTCCTCACCCCCTGACTAGCAGAACCCCTGTGCAACATATTTATCTGTCTTCACTGTTTGTGGGCTGCACATGCTTGCAATTTTGAATCCCTGCTAGCTCCAGGATGCTCCCTGACCTATGACGCCCCCTGCAGAGACGGAAGTTGGGGGGGGGGGGTTCTTCCATGCAGAGACTCCATTGATTATTACATTACAGCCATACTAGCAAGTTTAGCTGTTGCTACACCCGTATGGCCATTTGGATCTGTTCCAGTAGCTCTTAAACCCTTTTATCCCGCAACACAAATGAGAGATTTGGTCTTTCATCCCTGGATCTACGCCTGTAACCACTATTCAGCCAAAGAATTCAGCCACTTGTTGTTGTATGTACGGACAGAAGAGGAGTCTGCATCTCCTGCGTCATGCAAACCTCTACCAGAGCTTCATATTTGATGTATTTTTAACCAGTAGAAAGAAAACCCACGTTTATAAACGCAGCAACTAAATGTAACAAATTCTCTGCATGTCTCTCCTCTCTGCAGCTGTGAAGCAGAACCCAGGCAAGCAGGATGAGACGCCATTGGAGGGCTTTTGTATCCTGCTAGGTAGAATGTGTCACTCACTGTCAGGCTCCCTGTGTATTCTAATAGACCTTATCAGTTATCCTGGAGAGCTATCTGCACTCACTGACAAGATAAACCTCATAGATCAAACTGTGGCAGGAAGATTTCAGACTTCGTCTGCTCCTCTATCTATTTAGAGCTCTTTTCCAAAGTATGATGCAAAACACAGAATAAACAGGCAAACAAACTACACCACAGGTGGACTTCATTCCCAGATGGACACACAGCAAGCAAGCCCTGGCATTGTGGAAGAGTGTGCGCTCATAAGCTCACACACATGCACGTGTAGGTGCATGTCTATATGTTTGTTTTGGTGACTGCTTTCAGGTCCATCCATGTGCCATGAGTGTAGCTTGCGTGTTGCCGGGGCTGCTCTAAAAATAGCCTAGATTTTATTTAGATGTTGGAGGGAAAGAGAGCGAGAGAGAGAGAGAGGGCTCTCAAATAAGTTGCCATAGCAACAGGCACGTTCAGGGGCCCTGCCTGTGAACGAAGGATGGAGGTATGATAATGTTAGTGTCTGTCTGCTGCCTCTTTCTCTCTCTCTCTCTCCCTCCGCTCAATTCATCTCAACTGAATTGCGTTATCGGCATGACAATCGGTATTAACAAAGCAGCCACAGGCAACAGTTTGTGTTCAAATCATAATAAGATGATTAATTACATGCCTTGAAAACGTGCTGCAATATCTGTTATTCTCTTGCTCCTTCCTCATTATCACATCGACTCACTTTTATTCAGCATCAATCAACCTCTTTCCCTTTCTTCCCATTTTCCCTACATCCCTCCTTTTGTCTGCAGACTCTCACTGTCTGTCTCACACCAGCACCCTCTGCTGTAGAACAAATCCCCTGTGAAGGGCAATAACCCGATCGGCTCGTAGAAACAACTTGAATTGGGCAGCGTGCTCACTCGTCACTATGACAATCCATCACTCTTTTGGTAATATTATACCTACAAGTGTTCCCTAATTGTGTGCAAAGCAGGCCAGGTTGGTATGACGACACTGTGTACACACACACACACACATCAGAGGGGTTGAGGGAGAAGGGGGCGTTCATAATGACCGGGGTAAACACAAAGTAGATAGCACTAGAGTGGTCTCAGTTCATTTTCACTGAGAGCCTCTTTGCATTAGCGTTCAACAGAGCAATCCATTGCACACACCCTTGTGGCAGACTGGCTCTTGAGATAATGGACAC
>CALSCE010010776.1:9893746-9911308 GCA_943593645.1 Bovichtus variegatus | reverse complement strand
TCACACCATCACCTGTCACAGCCACGATGGCTCCCTGCAGAGAGAGGGAACAAGGGTTAGGATGTCTAAGTGCAAGATTTAAAATCTAGGACAACAGACATTTCTAAAAGCTTTTAATCCTAATTTGTGTCATTGAAAATTCTTAAATTCTCTTTGATGCGGACCTGTCTCTGGCAACCTTCCACAATGATAAGTTTCTGCTGAGGGGAGGTTCTGGCGAAGACGATTTCAGTGTGGTATTTCAGCACATCGTCGAGCAGCTCCGGCGTCATTTCTTTCAGCTCACCACCGTGGACAACACAGGCCTTGGCATCCCTAGAGAGGAAATCAGTATTAGCAGCATGAGGACAACAGTTGTAACCCTACATCCTGTTTCTGAGAGGAAAACTAAGGATGGGGTATAATCAGGGCAATACAAAAAGAAAATCATGGGAAACAGGAAATTCCTTAAGAGCACAGACAGTACCGGCCTTGACATCCATTAAAAAAAATTATGCCATCGTCAGCAAAAAGCTAGGTGAATCGTTTTGGCATTTTATCAGTCCCATGGTACAGGATAGTGTAGTTTTTCCCCAGACAGCTTTTATTTAAAAAAAAAAAAAAAAACAGATATATTGTAACTTTTTTTCCCACATTTTTATAGTCACATTTTTATTTATTTTTCATTTATGTTCCTTGACTATTGTTATGAAACAAAACACCAAGGCAAATTCCTTCTTGGCAATAAACTGGATTCTGCCATGTGACACTTGGTTAACAAACAGGAATATCCTGCATGAGGATTCTGACCAGGGTGCAGTATCTTTGCGGCGTGACTGTGATCTGAGCAGACTAAACTTGCGGATGAAGAAAAGTAAAGCCATCAGCTCAGAGACTCATGTAGATGTATTTGTCTGCAGTGAATTAATGGCAAAAGCCTTTTTAGCTGAGTAGATTGCTGGGCGTCGTTAGCCGGCGATGATTACATTTTCCTCTATTAGTGCGAGTATTAGGAAGAACTGCCACAGAAGAAGAGACACTTCTAGAAGGAAGATTTCATAAGATGTGTACTAACCTGGGGTTGACCTCAGAGATTGGTACATTCAGGCGGGCAGCAATGTCTTCAACTGTCTCATTGCCTTCAGAGATGATACCCACACCCTTAGCAATAGCCTTGGCTGTGATGGGATGGTCACCTGTGACCATGATAACCTGAGGGAGAAGAAGTTAAGACAAGTATTAACAGAACGTTATTGTGTTTTTGGTCTTTACATAATACATAAAGTGCTGTACACCTAATTACATACCTTGATTCCAGCACTTCTGCATTTGCCGACAGCGTCAGGCACAGCAGCACGTGGAGGGTCGATCATAGACATGAGGCCGATGAAGCACAGGTTCTCCGTGGGGAAGTTCACCTCCTCAGTGTCAAACGCAAAGCCGTCTGGGAACTGGTCATCAGGCATGTGGAATTGGCAGAAACCTGAGGAAGAGAGGAAGAAAATGCTTGTCAGGAGTTCACAGATTAATGTTCTTCCACTAACTAATTAACAGGGGGTGAAGCTATAAAATGGAGCCATGTTGTACCCAGCACTCTCTCTCCTAGTCCTCCCAGCTCAACATAGGCGTTCTGGAAAGCGTCTTTCATCTCGTCGTCCAGAGGCTGCTCTTTGCCGTGCATCATGATGGTGGAGCAGCGGTCCAAGATCCTCTCTGGGGCGCCTTTCATCACCAGCAGATGCTTGGTCTCTGCAGGAGTTGCATTCTTGTGGATGGAGAGCTGTGAGACAACAGGAAGACTGGATTAAAATACTCTCCAAACTATGCTGGTACTCGCTTTATCAAAACAGGTAGAGACATTAATGAACCCAACCACTAGAGGGCGTAAATCAACATTTCCCCCGATGGTGTCCAACTACAAATGCAGTCTTACAAGGTTAGGTTTGCAAAGTTTTTTGAGATTGAAATCTGCATCACTTCACCTGCACAGACAGGTTGAACCTTTTCCATATACACTTTTACAAGCTATGGGAAACTCTGTTGGATTGTTTACCTGGTATTTGTTGGTGGAGTTGAAGGGGATCTCAGAAAGCTTGTAGTAATTGTCTCTAATGGCGCCAACGGATCCACAGCACAGCTCAATACACTTCAGCAAGGCAGCTTCTGAGGCATCACCGGCTACATCTCTCTGTGGATTCAAGCAAAAGACAAAGAGTTGGAGCAGTGGTTTGACCCAAATTGTGAATAATATTGGCCCTTCTTTATTTATAATATATTGGGCACGAAAACTGATACAACACAGATAGAGAAACATTTGAAATACTTAGAATCACATTTGATAATTATCAATTACACAAATAAATGTTCACAATTTGAAGAACGACAACAAAATTTTATATGAAAAAAAAGAAAAGAAATTTGTCTACCTTTTTTTTTTTTGCTTAATCATCCTAACATTTTTTTCTGCCTTATTTCTACCCTGCTCTGACTGTGCAGTTTGAGAAAGAAATAGACTTGTCTGTACTCATTAAATCAATGGGTCTGTCTGGCCACCTCTTCTAGAGCTGCAGCTATACATTTCTGAAAAGGCCTTTAATTATGTTGAGTGCTTTTTATAAAGATTTGTAGTGGAGTTTGGCTGCATTGGTATTTTGTTGGATCCAAAAAGTTTCTTGCAAAGTCATCCCCCACACAGTGACTGCATTTCGGGAATCTGGGTATTGTATCCAATTCAACAAAAAGTTTTAAGGAGGAAAAATATTCTGTGAGGTGAATCGGGGTCAATTCCGCTCTGTGCTTTTTTACAAGATATTCTGTAGCCAATGTTATTGATATCCTTTAGACTCTTTTGTGATGATCAGAAAGGGAGAACTGGAGTAGAAGTATCGTGACCAGGAGAGTTTAAAGGAGGATGTTGCATGCAATAAGCTTTTCACCTTCAGGATGGGAACGTTGGACTGTTCTGCCAGGAAGACGGCGCGGTTGCAGAGTCCGGCGATTCTGGCGAGGGCAGCCCAGGTGGCAGAGCTCCTGTCGAAGGAGGCCCCGCTCTGGTTCTCTGTGGTGTCGGCCTCGTGGATCTGGTTGTCGAACCACATGTGGGCCACGGTCATCCTGTTCTGGGTCAGGGTGCCGGTCTTGTCGGAGCAGATGGTGGAGGTGGAGCCCAGGGTCTCGACAGCTTCCAAGTTCTTCACCAGGCAGTTCTTCTTGGCCATACGCTTAGCAGTCAGGGTCAGACACACCTACAGATGGAAATCAAGTGTTAATAATATATTCAGTCTTTGCATCAATGAAATCTATTGAAAAATTTGAGAATGAGACAGAAATGATGGAAACCGCAACTCACGGTGACAGTAGCCAGGAGACCTTCTGGCACGTTGGCCACAATGATACCGATGAGGAAGATGACGGCCTCCAGCCACCCATACCCGAGGATGAGGGAGAGGACGAAGAAGGACACACCAAGGAAGACGGCCACGCCGGTGATGATGTGGATGAAGTGCTCAATCTCTTTGGCGATAGGAGTTTTGCCGCCGTCCAGACTGGAAGCCAGGGTGGCGATACGACCCATGACGGTATGGTCTCCTGTGTTGATGACGACTCCTCTGGCAGTACCTGGAGAGAGAAAGGGATTTTTTTTGGGTGATAAGTAAAGAAAAATGACAGAGGTGAAGAGAAAAATATCAACTTGCATTGGGCGTCATTTTACTATTATGGACGTAGAAATGTTCTTACTTTGCGTACAAAATAAGTGCAAAAATTACTGTCCGATTTAGGACACATTCACACCAGCCAATTTTGTTCTTGTGCATATGTTAGTAAATCGGAGACATTCTAAATTGACAGGCGAATGTCCGCAATTTGCAATCAGCATACTGCCACGACCCCATTTCTCTATATAAGGAAATACATTTTCTGTGAGTTGTATCATGAAGAAAGAGAAGAGAGAAGCATTCAGGGACGAAAAAATTGATGATTCCCGAATTTGTGCATAAAGCGGTTTAAGCGCGGATTTGTGAGTACACACTGTTTGTGAATGAGGCCCATTGTCTCCATACATTTTCCCAGAGCTTTCAAAACTTTCAAGTTTAATTTCCGTCTTAATCTAATTCAAACTGTACACAAATTAATTTTGACCCAGTGATTCTGTGTTCTGCTATTGGTCAGTTCTCTACCTTCAACACAGTTGGTGGAGAAGAAAGCGATGTTCCTGGTTTCCAGTGGGTTGTCGTTGGAGAAGTCTGGAGTACGAGTCTGAGGCTCGGATTCACCAGTCAGAGAGGAGTTGTCCACCTGAAGGAGGGAAAAGTAATGCAGGACTGAAATGCCAAAGATATCCAGAGAAGCCACATCTGTCAATATACAATATTTGCCATCAGACGTTAAGCAACTTTATTCTTGATTGACTGACAGATTGTAGGGTGTGTGAATAAATCCTGATTTGTTTTGTCTTAGTATACATTTGACCAATGTTAATACTCAAAAAATATACATTAAATATCTTAAGTTTCAAGCCATAAATCCATAACGAAGGCTGTATGGTGAGATTATAACAGCTCTTTCAGGTTCGTACCTTGCAGCCGTGAGCAGAGATGACTCGCAGATCAGCGGGGATCCTGTCTCCACCTTTCACCTCCACCAAATCTCCGACCACCACCTCCTCAGCGTTGATGCTCTTCTTCTCGCCGTCACGGAGAACCAGTGCTTGCTACGAGATCAAAGGAGAAAATATACATATTTAGGGCAATTTCTGGAAGAGAATTAGACATGCTTTTATTCCCAATAGCAAGAAACGTGGGTATGAAGGCACTAAAGTCTGGAGAAAACTCACCTGTGGGACCAGGTTCTTGAAGGAGTCCATGATCTTGGAGCTCTTGGCCTCTTGGTAGTACGAGAAGCAACCAGTGATGATGACGACAGCGGAAAGCACCACACCCAGGTACAACTACAGTAAGAGAGAAGGGACTGTTAGCCAGTTCATCGTTCTTTCCTTAATATCATACACTAACAAAGACCTCCTTACGTTATCATTGGCTGGTTCATCTTCTGAGGCAGCCTGGATACCATAAGCGAGGAAGCAGAGGATGGCACCAATCCACAGCAGCATGGAGAAACCACCAAACAGCTGCAAACCAGACATTCATGTTTCAAGACTTTGCCTCTTTTTCCCGTCTGCAATGAATCTGCATCTGAGTGAATTTGCATTTCTAAAATTGTAATATGCAAAATAGGTGTCTGTTTTGCATGGTAAATGTTGCACTCTGGACTGTGAGTTTCAGCTGAGAAGAAGTAACTTTTACCTGTTTACAGAACTTGACCCATTCAGGCGTTGTGGGAGGAGGCGTGAGGGCGTTCGGGCCATCTCGGGCGAGGATCTCTTTTGCTCTGGAGTTGGAGAGACCCTAAAAAGAGAAAAAAACAGGTTTACTGGGCTTGTCATGTAAACTGCCATACATACCTCTATTAAGCATACTACTGAAAACCATAAAGGAAAAACCTGTGAGTCCAGTTTTTATGTGCTTGTTTACAGGAGGGAAACTCTAGGACATGTCAGAGCAACAGGTTTCCTGCTGAACTCTTTAATTTGGTAAAGAGATACACCGTACACAATACACCCATTGCTTTAGGAGGAGGTGAAATAAAGTTAGGTTGAAAAGAAAACAAAAGAAAGCACATCCACAGGAACAAAAACGTCTGTAATCTTAAAATCACTGCTTCCTCACTGCTTCCTCTTTGCACAAGTGCAGTATGTGTGTAAAGTACAGTATGTGTAATTAAATGTGATAGAGGAAGACAGGACAGCTTGTCTGTGTGTTATCATTAAACAGTGCGTACTTCAACAAAGTCACATGTTGAAGGTACCAGGAGAGAAAAACAGCATTTTTTTCTTGTTGGTAGGGTCAATAAGACCGGTGTTCCTGCGTGAATAAAGTCTTTGTTTTGGGGCAAACTCAGACAGTTCAGATTTCAGTGGATAATCAGCATCAGTCAAGCATTTGGCTAGCTTTGGGCAGTATTGGGTTGTGTAATGGGATTCGGTGTGTGTGTGTGTGTGTGTGTGTGTGTGTGTCCTCAGCCATGGTCGAAAAAAACCCCCCCAAAAAAAACATTTTTTGTAGCAGCAAAGTTTGCCCTTTTTCTGTACAATGTGACATTTATTGACTCTTTAAAGGGTTAGTTATTCTCTCCTGCCTCTAGTTTGTTTTCATCTGTGCATAGCTGTGTGCTTTTAACCTCAGTTTGTACATCGAGATCGTCTCTGGCCTCAGGGCTTATTTGCCACTGTGGCACACGCACACACGCACACGCACACACACACACACACACACAGACAGACACAGACACACGCGGAGTACTCACTCTGCTTAGGTCGGTTCCATATTTTCTGTGAAGTTCATCCAAGGTTAACTTGTGATCATCCTATGGAGAGAGAGAGGTAGAAAGAGATTGAGAGACATTGCGTAAAACGAGCGAAAATCCCTTTCATTTTAAAACCGCAGATATTATCTCCTTTGAGGATTACAAAATGAACTGTCATGTCCTCCAGCGTGACACAGGGGAACATAAAGATGACAAGGCAAAATCGGCCATTGCATCAGGATTATGGATGCATGGCGGTCCATACAGTGTGAATTTAAGATTAATCAAAGCAGACATTCGAGTAAATGTCGAGAGTCTGCTGATGATTGAAAAGTCTAAGCTGCCATGAGCTCAGTGACGTATGGACACATCCAAACAGTTTGCTGCGAGCAAACAGTCCGTCCAGCCAAATCAATGTCACCCAACTGATATTCTGATGTTTGCTCCCGAGAGTATTGCTCATGTGCTTGACTATTTTGGTGGAGCCGACCTCACGTCAACGTCAGTGTTGTCAAAATGAATGTGCTGGATGATTTGACAAGCGCATGTGTTTAATCTATAATAATAATTTTGAAAAATATGTCATACAGTAGCAATCTGTTTATTTATGAATGAAAAAGCGGAGGAAAAGGCAAATTACAGCAGATCTGCAAATCAACCACCAGAGAAGCTGGCACATTCATGTGCCTACATGAATAACGCCTACAGTGAGTGATGAATAGAGATTCTTCCAGATCTGCAACCACCTTTCATTTTTTTCAAACTGTGTGAAACAACAGTATTGTGATCTTCATACAAAATGCAAGAGAGTGAAACATCCCAAGTACGTTTCTGTGGTGGTGTACTGACCTCACATATGTGACAAATTCTTGTTGGGATTGAAATGGTGTGGAATTTACCATTTCAGTCTGGCATTACTGGGTTTTAGCTGCACAGCTTGCTACATCCTGACAATGAGTGAACTATTATTTACATGGAAAGTATGTCATGTTATAGCTTGTATTCATTATTTTATTATATTATATTCTTATCATCTGTAGTTACGGGCTAACAGCTACTGTTGGCCCGTAGTGAATAAATGAAGCATCAGTTAGCACCACTCTGTGACCCATTGTATGATGTAAGTTTAATGTTTCACATTCTCTGCTTGGAGCATATATTAGTACTAGAAGATATATATGTACATGTAATATGACTGCTTAAAATGTCATGTCCTAAGCTGTTAAAGTACTGAGCCCCTTTCTATTCACACTCTTTACGGTTGGTGGAGAAAATGGGTGTAATTGCACAGTTTTGCCCGCCCTGCCCCAGTTTTGCATTATAATAAGCGAGCAAAGTGTTTCATGCTAAACGTTGCATGGATAATGTGTTATCACATGCTCCGACCTACAGTTGCTTATTTTTGACCCGTTTGTCAGCAGTTCTTTTGAAGCCTGTTGAGGAAATTACCTCACTAGATTTGATACTCCGGCGCATAAACACACACATTTGTATCATGTTTGGAGGCCTAACACACTCCTGGACTAGTTTGTTCTGGACACCATTAATGTTGAACTTGCACATGATTCTATATTTGGCATTTTCTGTTGGACTTTGTCACCGGCTGCTTTATGTTGCTATGGGAATAGTTACCATTGTCTTTCGTTGGACTTTGTCGTCTCAGTTAATTGTATGATGGTGCAATAATGATTAACATATGGACTTCATGGGCTCCATAGAGACACACCTACACTCTTATTACTGCTTTAGTACTGCCCAATATGCTATTATTCTTTAACCACATTTCAAATCTGAAACCCGAGGACCATCAATCATGACAGTAAATCACTGTTGCAATTTTTTGTTCCCAAAGTCAAACTTTCTGAAGAAACAATGCACTCTCAGCAGATGGGTCGACACACTAAAGACACCGCCGGCTGTTAATTGCAGTAAATGATATGCTAAATTAGGCAGATTATGGCAGACCGGCGATACGGTTGACAAGGCGTTGAGATGTCCTTCAGTGGCGGCAGGACTTTGAGATCTAGTTAAGACGTACCGAAAACAATAATCATTAATTTGTCACCTATATGGGAATTTTATTGCCTCATAACACGCAGCACTCTGTGACCTGGTGGTTGACATTGGGGAGGGACTGTTGCTGGATTCCAGAGAAACTTGCAGTAATTAATTTTAATTATTAATTATAAATCTGCCAACAAGCCATGGCATTGATGTAATTGTAGTTTTTGTACTTTAGCATATCTGTGACAAACTAACAGCATCAATCTGCACCTTCACTTGATGACCTTGTGAAAGTCAAAGACCAGTTTACATCTAAAGGACAGAAAAATTACTATTAAGATTATTATTATGATATTATCACATGATTAGCATGATGGCGTGTTCCCTAATGTCCACTTAGTGCTTTGAGATGAACATGACACCTGAATCTGCCTCCTTGTGAACTGACCTTGTGAAGGACACGATCCTGCGGAAGCTAAGAGACACTTTTGTCTTTAGCGAGACATTTTTAGCAAATGGACAGAAGTGAGAACAGCTTTACGAAACTTCTTAAGAAGAGAAATAATTGAACAGATGAAACACTTGAATAAATGTATTTCTGCCTGTGAAATGCCGCCATTATGCATTTTAACATACTTATACGTATTAACCCTTTCCATTGACTCGGGGATAAACTTAATACAAGAGGGACCTTGGGAAATGACCTCTGCCAGCTACAGATACAGACTGAGAAAAAGCTGACACCAGTGGAAATAGGGAAACTGTTTTACACAGGAAACCAACATAAACCTCTTTGCATGCAATTAAACTACTCTGAACATTTTTAGGAATCCGGAGTATCTGAGTGCACTTTAGTATCTGCATGGTTGTTGCTGGAGATGTCTACCCATGATCTGAGAGTTTGAAAGGGACTAAGACGCAGAATAATATATGTTTACAGGCTGCAGGAAAAGTATTAGTTCATGTTTTGAGAAACTGAAGACAATAATGACGACAGAGCCTCTGACCCGACATTTCAGCGTTGAAAACTAATCTAGATAAGCATGACTTAGAAGTTAAGTATAGCTGTGGACTCCTTAATAACATGTGACAGTACATGCAGGGGTGTAAGTAGCAATCTTTATGAAATACGGGGCAGACGGTTACATCTCATGTGACTAGCCGTCAGGTCAAAGCAGAGGTTTGTCTCAGCCGTGACTCTATCATTGCTGTGACCGAAGGGGGGGACTTACAGTGACCAAGAGTGTTAACATGGGTTGTCATTAATGAGGCAAAACATGTAAAAGGGAGGACAAGGTTGCCAAGTTCAAGAAGGTCATTCTACTTAATGCCTGTTCTTTTCAGTTTGAATTAAAAGGTGGATTTTGTAAGTTACAAACACTTTTACAAAGTCTCTTTTGAGTGTTTAAGTCTTGCCTCACTGAAATCCAGTGAAGTACTTCGGACAATTATAGACTGATTTTGCGTTTCATTGTGTACTCACCAGGTCAACTTCTTTCTTCAGATCGTCCATATCCTTCTGCCCTTTGGCTTTCTTCGATTTCTTGCTCTCGCCATCTGACGTGGCGGCCAGTTTGTACTCCTCTTTCCCTCTCTGGATTGAAGAAAGTGAGACAAAATAAGCTTCTGAATAAGACTGAGCACACGTGGTAACTTTGCTCTGCAGCTTCCTCTTAAGTTGCATGAGCAAGAGCCGAGAGCAGTGTCAACGTTGCTGTTCAAACATGCTGGAAAACGTGTGTTAATCATTGTTAGAAGGATTGTGAATGACTCTCATAAATATCTCCACTTTAAAACTTTGAAGAGTTCCCTTAAACTGTGAAAAGCTGTGAACTCGTACGGCAGATTTCGAAACTAAGGTACAAAGTACTTCAGGCAATCCACAACTGTCAAGCTTAGCCAATAACTTGTGAGGAAAACTTGCTCTGATCTCAAAACTGTAAAAACATAACCAGCTTAATCTTAACCTAAAGCTAAACACTTGTAGAAACTAGTCCAAAACATGTGACGAAGCTCCAATACTTACTCCCAGCCCCATGGTTGCAATGCAAGTCTGAGAACAGTCAATCCAATTGTCTTTTTAAATTGCAACGTTCCTACTCCGCCTCTCTCTCTCTCTCTCTCTCACACACTCTCTCTCTCTCTCTCTCTCAGCCCTGTTTCCTCCTGTGTCTTCCGCACACCCCAGAGCAGAGAAGATAGGTTGCTTCACATTAGCAAACCTTTATAGTCACAATGGCTCACCTGCCCCGAGAGGAGGAGCTTGGGGGAGGGGAGATGGAAAGGAGTGAAACTGGACAGGTGAGTAGGGGTGTTGAGGAGGGGAGGGAGGCATTAATGAAGGAGGAGTACGGGACGAAGGGGAGGGGTAAATCTTGCTCAACTTCCCGGTTTTGTTCTCACTGCTTCCCTTCCTCTTTTTTCACTCTTAGTCATTTAGTCTCTTCTTCTCAATCCATTCCTCTTTTTCCATTAAGCTTCATTTCGACCTTTACTCGCAGGTTGTGGCCCCCGCCCTTCCGAATGACTCCCCTTCTGAACGTGTATTGTCTCTGTCTGTGCGTGCTTAGTTTACAGTACAAACAGGGATGACCGGAAAAAAAGCAAGATAGTGGAAAAGTGAATGAGAGACAGATGGGAGATAAAATCAGAGCTAGAAAGGTGAAAGTCCAATTCTGCAGACCCGATTGCCCAAAGCTGAGCGAGGCATTTCAATAATGAGGAATGAAATAGGAAAAGGTGATTAAAACTTTTTTTTCCCCCAGAAGGCTTAGCAAAACAAGGTTTGGACAAAACAGTTGCTCGTAGCAAAGATAACAAGTGGAATGCAAAGGGAGGAATCCAGTGAGCCTTTAGCTTTCCCTCCCTGTCTGAGGTCAATGTGCTCTGTAAAAAAATACCTTGTAATTGATTCTGAAGTCCTTCCACCTCAGGAAAAGTCAAAAGACCAGGACTGGAATGTCTTTCACAATGCTAAACCATTGAGTTTAGCATAGATTCACATTGCTGCAACACTGAGTGAGCTCAAAAAGGTCCTTGGCCGACTGCCTGCTCCACCCATACAGTGTCAAAAGGATTAATATACGTTAATCATCCTGAGAAACGCACAGAAATCCGATTTGAGACCCAATCTGCGCTGAGTTCTCTAAGAGTTCAGGTCAGATTTAGATTTCTCTTCCAAACTTGGGCAAAGACCAGCTGCTACTAAACCAGGAAATGGGTATTAATTAATACTTATTTAATTGGCCAAGCTGGAACCAAAAGGTTTGCAGCTACAATTGTAAGCCCCACCTCCCTGTGCCTGTGGTTAGCAGAAATCTTAAGCAAAGCCATAAAGTTTAACTGAGAGGGTTTTGAATGAATGATTGAGCCACCTAATGCCCCTGACATACAGCGTGTCCTTGAAAAGACAAAGGGATTTCTCAACTCAAGCTGGTACGGAAAAGCTAAACGCCAAAAATAAATAAATTATGACATGCGCATTTGTGCAGGAGATAAACTGGGCACCAGCTTTCTGGCCCAGTTATATATTTTTTTTATCTATGGCTGCCACCTTAGCTCATGACCCTGAAGTCCCTTACAAAACCAAGAAGTGCTCTTCCTGTTCAATGAAACTTGCAGCGAGGAGAAGGGGTTGTCCTTGTTGGAGGGCTGGTTGGTGGGGGATGTTGGATGTGTTTGTAGTAAACTTCCTACTGTTTATAGTCACTAGACTATGCAGGGAGAAGGGGGACGTTATAATACAAAGTGGAGGAGAGAGAGAGAGAGAGAGAGAGAAAGGTGGGGGGATAATGTACAATAGCAGGGGAGGAGGAAAATGCTAATTCTTACAAAACTGTAATTAAAAATAAAAGAAGTAAAAGATATGGAGTATGAGAGGCAGAAAGAGAGGAGATCTCTGGTATTGTTCTTGTTACGGTGCAATGAATTCAGCTCATTTTGTTGCTGCTTTAGCCGTACACAGACCCGGAGAACCTGCCGTGGCGGTGGAGCCTGCAGTATATTGAATTCAATGTGTTCTCATTCTATTCAAGAGAATGAAATAGATCCAGGAGAAAGCAGACGTGATGTAAGAGACAGATAAAGGGAGAACGGTTGAGAAAAAACCCTTAAGGGGACAGTTCAACCCAAAATAAAATGAAATCCATTTTTCCTCTTACCCAAGAAGCTGCTCAGATAATGGCTGTAGCTCGCCACAATACAAAAGAGCCCATAGAAACGAGTTTGTGGTGCAGTTTCCCATGATAATCGGCTGAAATTCATTGGGATGCTAACTGACAACATGTGCTTCGCAGCCCATCGTGTCAACAGCTGTAGAAGTGTCTGTGCATACTTTCAGCACCTGACTCTTTAGCGTCAGGATGGCATGTGACCACACCTTGTATTCAAATACATTTGCACAAACATTTATGTTTACACTCTCATTTGCAGGGTTTGCACTTGAGCATGTTTAAGTCGCTGGGAAATCGACCTCCCACGCAGCAGCGATGTCTCTCCTGCATCAATAAAACCAAAAGAGCAAACCATGATTGGGCCTAAGTGGCTCCCTCCGAGTCTGTCGGGGGGGTTCAGCTCCATAATTAATGCAGTATACGTTCTTGTTTAACCCCAAACAATGCTCTGCCATACATAAACAGCAACAGAGCTGAAGACATAAAACATGGCCTTTGGAATGTCGCTGTAGTATAAACACACGGAGTAATAGTGATATCTTTAGGGGAAACATATAAGTAGCACATACAATAACGGTATTAACACTATAGTTAATAGAAAGACTGGCACAATAGATGACACATTTAAAAAAAGACAGGTTGTGACTGCAGGTAGTTTGGGTTTCATGTATAGAATTGTTCAAATATCATTAGAATTGGGGAGAAGGTATAAATGTCAAAACCCCAGCAGATAAAATGAAACTGTAGTTATGGCTGAATACCACTTGTCATTACGTTACATTTTAAAACATGCTGTTTGGCTCTGCTGCAGATACAGCTCCTTTATGGGTCTGTACACATGTAGAACATTAAAAAGCTATAAATCATCTGGCTATAGGTGCCCGGACAAAAGCAGATTGTCCTTTGGCTAAAAGTGTATTTGAAAGTACTTTGTAAATGTTTCACTCGACTGCAGGTTGCCCTTGTAGTATTCAAACTGTCCTGGACTTTGTACCAAGTCTGACGTAGAGACATTTTAAAATGTTTAATAATCAAACCGAAACCACCCGTGTTTTGAAACTGTTACTATTTGATAGAAGTCCAGCATTGATTGACACGGAGAAGAGGAGACCAATTGAGACAGTCAGCATCTAACCAAATAGATAAATGATGATTCCAACATCACGAACGGAGACTATATTTACACGCTATATACTGACAATCTGTCTGAAGTTTATTTGATAAAGAAAGCAATTTGTGATTACTGAGCCTGCTTGCCTTGGGCTTCAAAATTTGACAATGACATTTTGCTTTGGGCATAGCATGGAAAAATGAATGTCTGAGACACTGCAGAGCTAAACTGAGCTCTGCTGTGTCTCAGACAGACTCACAACGGGCCTTGAATGAAAGCCAAGAATATATCCTTTAAAAATATACCAAAACATTGCACTAAATGCATATCATAGGACCGCGTCCAATCATATCAATCCGCAGAAAGAGGTCCGGTAAATTTCACAACGTCAGCTGCGCCCAAACAGATCGTTTTTTCCGTTACTCCATCAGAAAACACCATGGAATATTTCAATTTCAATATCAATATTTTGTGTCACATTATTGAATAATTGAGTAAGTAGTCGGGATATTGTGCAAAATGTGGCTTTGGTACGTGTTCTTTGTTTATGTCACTATGTTAATATCATAAAAACCGTACATACAACACACATTGGAGGGTATTGGGAAAGACAGCGGCAAGGAAGTGAAAAACCAAAATGATGAGTCAAATTCCAACCCACCACATTATGAGAACAGTGTGTTTCTCAGCCCACTGAGCTTCCAGGACTCCCACAGTCCACTGCTGTATCGTAACAGCACAACAGAAGTTATTTAAACAAGTACATGTGTAGAATACAAACTAACAAGACAGGAAGCGTTTCTTTGCACTTTAATGAGCTTTCTAGCCGTAAAATATGAATTTATTCACAGAAAATGTCACCTCTTTACTCTATTTGTTTTGCTTCTGCGGTATTACTGACACATGCCTTGTATACATTCCTTCACACTCTGTGTGTGGGACTGCAACACTTCCCTAGATGTTGTAAATTCACCCACCTTGAAAGTTAACCTGTAAACCCATCTGTCATCCTAGCATATTTGTCTCATACAGACTTGTATGCATAACAATGATAATGGCCCTGTTCCGAGCTGACAATAGACACAAGTTAACATGTGTCTATTGTGATCACTAGACAGCTCTGAGCACAGGTCTGAATGCACCCAAGACGCAGTGAGATCCGATGCTCAGACCACACTCGGAGGTGGTCGCATATGGCCACATTCTTTTCGCAGTGTGTACGTGAGTGTGTGAAGGACCGTAGCCCGTTTCTGTAGTTTAAAACATAGTATTTTGAAAGTATTTCTCCTGTCACAAAAACTGAGAGTGAGCCTTGATGTTTTTGATGTTTTTAGCATACTGCCGGTGATGTGTCTCTATTTTTGTTTCCGGCGGTTTGCACAGATCTGACACCTGCCCGTCTGCTCTCTGGAGCTCTGTGCGCCAAGGTTGCCTGGCGGCGGTGTCGGCGGCACGGAAGACCTTGGCGACCGTCGGTAGTCATTAACCTTACATGTTAAGGATTATAAATGTGCTCCGAAAAATAATACACACATGCTGCCGTCGGGCGGAGACACTGTAGGCAGCGGTTGGTCATTGGTCATCACTCGTTTCTGTAATAATGTATGTAACACACCAATAACAAAAACGTTTTTTCATTATGTATTTTATATATAGAAATGTGAATGATGTACATGTTTCTTTACTTTAGATCCCATTACAAGTGGTCACTTCAGACGCCTCCTAATGCCACGTGTGAACTGGTGTACTCAGAGCTGGACACTTGTGATTGGATCACAAAAGGCGCTCGTTACTGCCAGAACAGGGTCAACAAGTTACTGAGGTTCGGTGGAAATCATGATAACTGAAGGAGGGAGCAGCCAAACACAAATAATGTAGGACTTTAATCCAATGTCATTAACAGTTAAATCTACGTGTTCCAATGTATTTGTTTATTATAAATACTTTGGAATAATCGGAATATTTCCATCGGTTTGAAAATAACTTTTAAATCGATACGGAGGGACTTTCTGTGTTTTTCTCTTACAGGATCTTGAGCTGTAAATCATATTGAACAAGATGTCATCGCTCTCTTTTCCCTCTGCCGAGTACACTGGCTGTGTCAAGCTGAGAGTGAAGACTGTGGGAGTGAAGACACCTCATGTCGGCGATCTGGCTGGCTTTTAGTGCGAGACTTGTGTCAAACCAACAGGACGGAATTTTAAAGGACAAAACAGCAATATTTCTCAGAAAACAAAGCTTGAAAACATGTACAATGTGCCAGAACAACTCCCCGTTAATGCTATTGCTCTCTTAAATTTTGGAGCATTTGCTGGTGACACTTGCAATTCCCTTGAGAATGTCTCTCTGACGCACACTGATGTTATTGCCAACTTAATGCTTAAAGTGGCAATGCCATCACCAATCTGCCTCAGTATAAAGCAGATCAACAAACCAGTAATATTTCTTTTGGTTTGAGAGCCAAGAATCCACAGAGCATCACGCTCAGTGACTTGGTCAGAACTCCCAAAAAGAGAAATCACACACCTGCTCGAAATTCCCAACCCAGGTGTTTGTGTCAGGCACAGTCTAAAGGAGTTGAATCTCTGCACTGACTCAACATCGAGCTCAATTCAGCATGTGTGCTTTCAAATTTCAATGTGTCACAAATTGAGGTTATTTTTGGGAGAACAGAGATCGCTATGGAGTAGATGGCTGTCACCAGCACACAAGAAAGACGGAAGGGTTCCGTACAAACAAACATGCTTCAGCTAAAAAAGAGAAATCACAGATGAGGGAGAAGAAGACATCATGGATACCAGACATGTGACTCTATCTTGTCTGCTACTGGGGATATCTGTTTCAAGGTCCAACATCCTTCTTTTGGAATATATGTCAAAAACACAGATAAAGGTGACGACAGTAAGAGAAAACATTACGCTCTTGCCCGGGCTGGTGAGCCGATAAGGACAGCGAAGACACCAAATGTTTGCCTCCCGGGTCTTCTACCACGTATCTACAACTGAGGTCAGATAAAAAGACTAAATATTGCTTTCTTTCATTACTTTGTGTTACAACTACATTTTTGCCCATGAACACACATTGAAACATACATTTCGGGGGAAAAAAAAGGAAACCAGCCTAAATGTGAGGAATTTGTATTTCACAACAAAATGACAACCAATAGGAGTCAAGCAGGAAGTGACTTGGTCCAATGACTTTCTCACTCTACATGGTTCCCTTAGGTGATCGTCATAGAGCATAATGACAATTTAAACATGCCGATGACAGGCAACTATGGATATTAGTAGAGCCAAATGACATAAATGCCTTAAAGGAGCAATGTGTAAGGTCAAGCCAAAGAAATAGGGGCCTGCATTTCACCTCTACTACTGGGTCCATACAATCTATATTTACAGTAGTCACTTTAAAAAAAAAAAAAAAAACAACCAAATACTAACTAACAGAAAATACATGACCAAGAAGCAAGACTGATTTCTCGAGGATTTAATCAAATAAACAAACTTTTAAAACATACACGGACCCTGTACTGTAGACAATAGTATTGTAGACAAAGCACATGCTGCCCTGGGAAACTCTCATCAAAGTGCAACTTACACTGAGTAAGAACGCTTTCTTTAATTGGTAGTCCGTAAATAAAATAAATTCTGCAAATTATGGCCTTCTAAAAAAGCGGCAACAAAAAGACAATAGAGTACACTGCAGTTAAATGGATGAGTCCTAAATGCACACTAATTAAGACACACGATAACCAGGTCAGACTTTGCAAGAGAGAGAAAGAGAAAGACACAAAAGAGAGAGGACAGCTATTTATAGGTCCAAACATTTGCCAAAAACCCTGTTCCTTCCAGGCCAACTTGAAGAGAGAGCAGGCAGGATTTATTCAATTTGGCTTTTATATCAAAGGAAAACTGCTGCAGATCCAAATCACCA
>CALSCE010010776.1:9879337-9881459 GCA_943593645.1 Bovichtus variegatus | reverse complement strand
TGTATGTACTATCTATGTTAATTGACGGTCCAAACTGTTAAAACACACAACATGAGACAACACACAAACTCCAGCCAAAAAAAAAAAAAGATATAATGCAAACTTGATTGATCCACACGGTTGTCAAAGTGTTAAGAGAAGCTACAGGGCAGTACTGCTCTGCCCTCTATCAGCTGTGCCTGTCCTTTTTTTCATCAGGAGCTTTTTCTTTCTTTCACATTGCTCCACATCTGCTTCTGATCATGAAAAGTAATGCAATATTTATCCAATGCAACATCTGACTCTCATTATTAAAACAAATACAATATGGAGATGACTTAAAGGCCAAATCTGCAGACCGGAGTGTATCAGCTGTACGCAGGAGAACACATAATACAGGTTTGAGTTTACACACAATACAAACTGTTGGAGCTTCAGTGCGGCTCTGAGGTGTTAAACACCCGTGCTGTGAGCTCCGTCATCAAGAGCAACTTTTGATTAAATGTAAACAAGAGAATACATTTGCGTTTGAATTTCAAGTCCCCTTTCCAATTGCACAAGGAAGTAAATGCAAATCTTAGAGATTGAAAAGATTAGAGGATTTATTATTTTAAAAACATACTGTCGTTCTGCCATCGCAGTCCAAACCATGGGAATGGAACATTTTAAATGATGCACATACTGGTGTTTGAGATGGGAATATGAGAAGTGCTGGCTCGAGGTAGAGATTAGAGAGACTGTCCTGCAACCTGAAGGTCACATACTTGATCTTCTTGGCAATTATATATTCAAGGTCAGAAGATAAATTATATATATACTGTATGTATTCTATATTTGTTATAAAAGTATACGTCCAAAAACACCAAAACGAACAATGTGTCTGTCTGTGGCATTATTTTTTTTCTGAAGATTTTATGCATTATGTATAATTTTGAGGGTTAAAGTTCCTTCTTAACGTTGGAAACAGCAGTTGACAAAATAAACCTCGAGGTGAGATTGTTTTGTCAACTATTTCCAAGACCTGGATTGAACTTTGAGCCTTAAATGTTAAGACCACATGGACAAGTCTTTAAAGTGCTCAGAAGAAAAAGTGGTAATCTTAACATCTACATTTCAATGACAACTAGAAAACGCAGAGATACTTATTACAGATTAGGTTCAACTGCTTATACCCACGGTTGAGAAAATGTCAGTTTGCCACAGGAAGACCGAACCAGCGAACTACATTCCAAATCAATCATTTAAAAAAAAAAAGAAGAAGAAGCTACTTTTACGGCGATAAAAATGATTTACAGCCTGCACCACAACTTAATCTGGATCAAATGTTGAAACTGAGCTAAAATTATTCTCAGGAGAAAAAAAGAAAATCTAATAATAATAATTTGTGCTTGAATACATGCACTCCTCTATCTGCCTCGCACACATGCACACAGATGTTGTTTGTATTCAAGAAAAGCCCTCCTCCTGTCTTTCCCAGAATCCCTTGTTGTTTCTCCCAGCATGCTCGCAGGTTGCAGGGAGAAGAAGGAGGAGCTATAATGTCAGAGGTCACCTGACAGAAATGTTTGATCTTTCTTCTCCCCTCTCTGCACGTCTCTCTATCGTCTACCACCTCTCTACCTCCCACTTTTCTTCCCAGTATACATTCATTCAGCGTTCACGTCTAAGACGGAGGGATGGGGTGTAGTGTGTACGTGCGCTTCTATTCCCTGGGGTCATAAAAACGTCTTCATCCTGGTACCAAAATGCTTTCACAGATTTACAAAAGAATGAGCCAGACTTTTCCATTTGATTAGAGCACAATGACAAGTAGCACAAGTAGAACATGCACACTGCTCCCAAGAAGCAATGTTATCCAAGATATTAGTTCTACAATGAGACAACCTTTTTTGAAAGAATCTGACTTTCCTTTCCTTCATCAAATAATTGATAAAGGAACATTTTATTGAATTACGTTTCTTTTTAAAAAGGAGAGCAGATTCTAAGTCTTTTATTAGCAATGTTATTATACTTTTTTTCTAACCACATAATCTGTATTTTAGATCATTTTAAATTAAATTCAGTATATGACTTTGTCCGGATATTGTCACACAGTTTCAGAGTTCACAATAATCTAAATCCTGATGTTTGCCGTTTTCAATGA
>CALSCE010010776.1:9839337-9874337 GCA_943593645.1 Bovichtus variegatus | reverse complement strand
TACCCGGGAGGCGTCATTTGATATTTGAGGACAGAGAGGGTTACTACACGCTGAAGGTTCTGTACTGTAAAGTGCAAGATACAGGACTGTATGTGTGTGCAGCATCAAACGCTCTTGGAAACACCCTCAGCGCTGTTCACCTGTCCGTCAAAGGTAGGAGATAGTTCCCTGCAATTCTAACTGGTAGATTTCTAAATGTAAAATTGTATATATATAGATATATATCATTGTTTAAAATGCCACAGGATTGTTAGATAATGTTCATTATTGCCAAACAACACAACACATTTCCAGAGATTCTTAGCCAGTGTCATTTCTTGTCATTGTTAGTGAATATTTTAGAGAACCAACTAATGGTGAATCATTGTGTCGCTAATGCAACCACAAGCCGCACTTGTCCGTGCTAATTGCTTTGTGTGCATTGTTGAAATGCATGGAATCACCTTTTAAAGTGGCTAATTATTTTGTCCTAATCCCTTAAAATTGGGAAGATAATTGTCAGGGTCACTTTTCAAATGCACAGCCCTGCACTGCGCCAGCTGCCTCTATCCCAAGTGTCAGTTTAGTCGTGGGGTCAACATGCCAGTCCTTAATGTGCGGATAATGTAGAGAGGCATCACAGCTACTAAGCACAGCTTAAAAGATATTTAGTGGTGGCATGAGAGATTCCATCGAACAGAAAGAGCTTGCACTACAATGAAAAAATTTAGCTAAATCAAAAATATTGTATCACATTTTAAAAGTCTCCATAAACCTTTGTACACACATCTGACAATCTATATATATTTATTATGTTATAACTAAAACTAGAACCATCCAAAATCTACAACTCATCTACACTCACCCATTCCCCTTGCTCTTCAGGCCCAGCTGTGCGGTTCAGGCGCCCATTAAGAGACTTAGAGGTGAAGGAGAGGGACGTCGCCGTGCTGGAGTGTGAGGTGCCCGATGAGTCGCTCCCATCTGCCTGGTACCTGGAGGACCAGCGGCTGATGCCCAGCAGTAAATACGGGATGGAGCAGAAAGGAGCCACACGAAGACTGACGATCAACGATGTTGCGACAGACGACGATGGAGTGTACCTCTGTGAGATGCCAGATGGAGCGAAGAGCATTGCAGAGCTATCAGTCAAAGGTTTGTTGTACTGAACGGGGGTATGCAGTATTTTAGTTTTTTGGAATAAGTGTAGTTTATCATGTGCAATAAGACAGGGTAACACTTTACATGTGTAGATCAGTTGGAACATTTTCAAGAAGTCAGGATTTTAATGTACAATTGTTCTACTTACAGGTGCTATTGTTCGTAAACTTCCCCGGAAACTGGAGGTCCTGGAGGGTGAAAACGCTGCGTTCTGCGTGGAGGTGGAGAGCGACGACTTGGAGATCCACTGGTTCAAAGATGGTTTGAAGCTACAGGAGACTCACCAGACCATCCTGAAGTCTTTTGGCAAAACTCACATTCTGGTCTTTGTCAACGTGGCCTATCAAGACACAGGGGTAGTGACCTTTGTCGCAGGAACATCCAAGACTTCATCACGTCTGAAGGTCAAAGGTACAATTAGGAAACGCTAATGTACATGTTCGTTTCATAGATTACCAGAATTGGTTTGCAAAAGATTTCAAGCTTTGGATTTTAAAACATACCCATTATTTTATAAATGTTTTGTCCTTTTACTCTTTTAGCCACAAGACATTGTCCTCCTGTCTGCCCTGTGGGAGTCAAAATGGATGTGGATGGACCCAACGGCGCCTTGCTCACCTGGGCTCCTGCCCCCAACAGCCAGACCTCCACCCGATCCATCTTTGTCGTGGAGAGACAGGAAGTGGGCTCCCAAGAGTGGCAGAAGTGTTTCACCTCAGATAGCGCAACTTCAGCTGAGATCACCAGCGACAGCGTCCCGTGCGAGGGAGACTTCAGGTTCCGTGTCTGTTGCATCAACAAGTACGGGAGAAGCGGCCATGTGGAGTTTCCCAAATCTGTCCATATAGGTGAGGAAGCTACTGTAAGGTAGAATTGCACGTGTTATTCTATGTATTTAATTGTAAACCTGATTTGATTGAGCAATGCAAGTTTGCCAAATTGATCTTAACTTTCTCCAAACATAGTCAATAGAACCTGGCGCACATATCAGTGAGGTCAAAGAGCAGAGGCGGTCTTAAAAACATTTTCTCTGTGATGCAATTTGAGTCAGACGCATGATAAGTGAAACGTATAAAGTGAAACCAGCAGTGTCTTTGAACACACCAACAAGGAACATTTTTTATTATAAATAGTGGGAACCAATGGCTACCCGGAAGGCTTTGAAAATGGACATCAATGACATAAAAACCCTAGAATATTTTGTTAACTTGTAATTCTACTTGTTCCTTAGTTCCTGGGCCAAAGATCTGCAGTAGGCTGAAAGGTTGTGAGGTCGTGGAAGGAGAAGACGCTCACTTCTCCATCGAATTGTCTGCCTCAATGGTTGGAACCTGGTTTCTGAATAGCGCTCAACTACAGCATGGCGGACGATATTCAATACAACAGTCCGAAACACAGCACTCATTGGTAATCTGTGAAACGCGCAACACAGAGGACAAAGCAGAGGTCACGTTCATAGCCAATGGAGTCCGGGATTCAACCCTGCTCAAGGTTCAACGTAGGTCTAACAATCTGTTAAATTTAACACGTGATGGAGGCATTTCTTTGGAGGTTGTTTATTTGTTTGTGTTTAAATTCTTTGCAGCTGCTGTTGTAAAGTTCAGTCCTCTGTCAGACTTGGACAGCAATAAGAGGGTGGACATTGGTGACGCCATTGTACTCTACTGTGAAGTCTCCCACCCCTACGCAAAAGTATCCTGGTTCAAAGATGGCCAGGAGCTCCAGGTGGCCGATGGCCTTAACATCCAATCAGATGGGAACATGAGGAGGATTGTGATTCAATCAGCTGATGCATCTCACTCTGGCGTTTATACATGTGAAACTTCAGGAGATGTCCTCAAATTCAATGTGGACGTTGCAGGTAATAGAGTTTTTAAAAGTTTTTCAAAATAAGACCTAAACTTAATTAAGAACTCCGTTGCTCATTCAAATCGTTTAACTATATATATAAAAAAATGCTTTTAGTCAATTGACAGAAATTTAATGACTTATTTTTTAAGTTCTTATAATGAAGTGTTTAATAATTATTTTATCCTGAAGAATGCAATACATTTGCGATTTTAACATGTGTTTTTGAGTGCTTTTATATCATTATAAATGTAATAAGCAATATGACATTGTGACCTTTTTGCTCTAGTTAATCCATCTGGTTTTATGATTCAGTCTAACCAAATTCTATCAATTTTAAGGAGGCATCCTGTAGTACCTTGTGCTCCAGCGGTTGACTTCCATCCCTCCCTCCTCCTGTTTTTTCAGGTCCTTCTGTGGAGTTCAGTCCGGTCCCCGAGGAGGAACTCCATAAGAGCAGCAGGGAGCTGGACCCCGTGGTGCTGCTCTGTCATGTCTCAAAAGACGATGCCGAAGTCGTGTGGTAAGAAATGAGGAGTTTCTGTTGGAAATTTTTTAATTTAAATTTAAATGGTGTGGTGCTTCTACTTACACTTTTATTTCAAATTCTGTTCTTTTTTTTTTTAAGTATTTTTTTACATATAGTATCACTGATCACTTCAATGTATCTACACTTTGATAGGCAGTTTTGATTTGTATTATTTCGTATTTAGTTGTCATTTGACGCCCTGTGTTTTACAGTTGTCTGTTTGTGACTTGTGTCCCAGGTATAAAGATGGCTGTGAGATCCAGCCCACTGACAACATCACTCTGCAGGCAGAGGGAACCATGAGGAGGCTCATCATCCGCTCTGCAGAAACTTCAGATGCCGGCAGCTACACCTGCCAGACAGGAAACAATAGCATGGAGTTCACTGTCAATGTCAAAGGTACACGGACACGGATACACTTTGTTGACTGCTGTTGATCCGAGTAGCGTTTCAAGACGCATCAATTTGCTAGTAGAGTGCAAAACATCTTTCTTAATGCATTTTTGCAATCTGATTTGATCTCCATCTGCTTCCTCTAACACCAAACACAGAGCCTCCAGTGATGATTGTGGAGCCTAAGGATGATATTGTGATGGAGAGCTATATCTCGGAGGAGATCCACCTGCAGTGCGAGTTGTCTCGTTCCAGTGGGAGGGTGCGGTGGTTCAAGGATGGCCAGGAGGTGGAGGAAAGTGAAAATGTCCAACTGATATCTGAGGGTCCTTACAGGAGGGTGACCATCCTTAATGGCTCGGTGGAGGATGGCGGAGAGTATGTCTGCGAAACAGATGGAGACTCTGTCTTTTTCCAGCTTATTGTCAAGGGTAAGTCGAAAATTTTCCTTCGTTTTCAGTTCTGCTTATACCTGATAGAAATGTGTGGAATTTCTAAAGTATTTCAAACGGTAACATTTAATTATCCTCCTCATGCACCAGAGCCACAGGTAAGAATCATTTCCCCAAGTGAAACAGAGTTGGAAGTGACCCATTTGGCCTCCGAGAGGCTGGAGCTCAGCTGTGAGATCTCCCAAGCGGATGCCCCAGTCCGGTGGTACAGAGACAGCCTGGAGGTAGAGGAGAGCCCTAACTTGATTGTGGAGGTGGATGGGGCCCAACGCCGGCTGGTTATACCCCTTACCACTGTGGACGACACAGGGGAATATGTATGTGACACTGAAGATGACTCTGTGGCCTTCCTGGTCACTATTGCAGGTAAGAATGATGACATCCGTGTAACTATTTAGCATCATGATAAACGGATACTCAATACATTTATATAATTTTTATAGCACTACTATCATTTATGACGCTTTCCTCTTCAGTAACTTTATTCCTCCCTTTCATTTAGAGCCCCGAGTGACACTTACGCGTCCAAAAAACACAGCTGACAAACTGGAGAGTTTTGCGGGCAAACCAATCGTGCTGGAGATCGAGGCGTCCCGGCCTAGTACTGAAGTCAAGTGGTGGCTAAATGGCAGAGAAGTAGAGGAGAGCAGTAACGTCACCATCACAGAGGAAGGGCTCATCCATCGTCTGACCATCCACTCTGCCACCTCAGAGGATTCTGGGAAATACACCTGTGACGTTGTTGATGATAAAATTGATTTCCATGTCGAAGTTTCGGGTAAGAGGCAATGTCAGGTCAGCTTTGGAGATGATTTCGGTCCGGAAATGCAATTTTAAACCGCCATAATGTAATTTTGACTGTCAATATGTAATTCTGTATCATCAGAGCCTCCAGTGAAGATCATAAGAAAGACAGAGATTAAGACAAATCTAAAATCTTGGACTTCTGATGACATTGTGCTGGAGTGTGAGCTCTCCAGAGCCAATGCTGTAGCCAAATGGTACAAGGATAACTGTCCTATTGAGGACGATGAAAGGTTTTGCGAAGAGGAAGAAGGTACTTTCCGCTCATTGGTTATCCTCAACGCTGAACTTGGAGACTCAGGAAAGTACTTCCTGGATGCCGGAGATGACAATATCAGCTTCCAGGTTACGGTAGAAGGTAGAGTTACGTTAGTGAATCTTAATAATTAAATGATTTGGTCTAAAAAAATCTTCCTTAAGTAAATCATTTGTCTCTTCCTTAGAGCATCCAGTGGCAATCGTGGGCAACTCAAATGACCCTGACAACCAAGAGATGATGGCAGGGGACGACCTCATCCTGGCCTGTGAAGTGTCCCGTGCCAACGCCCCCGTCCAGTGGTACTGCAATGAGGAGCTGCTTACCAGTGACTCCCGGACCTACATTGAGAGCTATGGCACTCTGAGGAAAATTATCATCTCAAATGTCCAACCCTCAGATTCTGGGAAATACGTGTGTGATGCTGTGGACGATAAGATGATCAGCGTCGTCAGGATCCAAGGTAACACTCAGGGATGTCTCCAGAGGTATGATTATCAATATGTTTGCAAGGTTACCTATTTTTTTGACTCTCCTTCCTTTTCCGTCAGAGCCTCCAGTTACGTTTGTGAACAAGGAGGATGACATTGTCGTGACAGGTTACGAAGCAGAGAGCGTGACTTTGACAAGCTACGTGTCCAAGGACAGCGCTCTAGTGCGTTGGCTGAAAGACTGGACGGCTGTTGAAGGTGAACGTTCCCGAGCACTCATGGAGGGCCATAAGCGCACCCTTACCATCGAGCCTCTGAGGCGCTCTGATGCTGGCGAGTACACATGCGACGTCAACACGGACCAGATCCGCTTCAGCTTGCTGGTGAAAGGTTAAAATTACAGTTTCAACTTGTCATTCGCTAAAATTGTAGAACACTTCCGTTTGGATTCAAAACCATATTAACTTAGTTTTTTGTATCACAGAAATGAGAATCAAATTTATGTTGCCACTCCGAGACACCGTGGCCCATGCAGACAGTATGGTGACCCTTCGCTGTGAGGTGTGCAAGCCAAAAGCAGACGTCCAGTGGCTGAGGAATGGCGTGGAGGTGGTTCCAAGCAGGAGGTTCTCGATTCGGGCCGATGGAGTTGAGCGAAGCTTGACCATCCACCGTTTAACCAGAGAGGATGCTGGAGAGTACGCCTGTGAATCAAGAGATGACCGGACCGTGGCAATGCTCAAAGTAGAGAGTAAGTATGGTTGTAATCACATTTTCGGACTTTTCTTACATTAGGTAGCACGTTCATTAACTTTTTTGTGTCTTTACAGTGCCACGAGTAGTGGAGTTCCTCACAGAGCTCCACAACACCACTGTGCTTGAAGGAGAAGATGCCACTTTTAAGTGTGTGGTTTCCCCCGAGGATGTCCAGCTGGTCTGGCTCTTGGACAATGAGGCCATCAACCTGGGCGATCGTTTCCAGGCAAACCAGAACGGCCTGTGCCACACCTTGGTTATCAAGAAGTGCCAGATGTTGGATTGTTCGAAGATTACAGCGGAGGCCGAGGGACAAATAAGCAAAGCCAGCCTCAAAGTTCAGGGTAAACATTTAATGAGGGGAAAAGAGAGGATACGAAGTATTAACAACATTTCCAGCAGTTCATTGTAACCCTAATTCCTCTCTCCTCATTATGTGCAGAGGCTCAGGTCATGTTTACTAAGAAAATGAATGCAGTCATGGCGGAAGAGCTTGGCGACGCCACCTTGGAGACAGAGATCAGCCTTGAGATGGGAGAGGTCCAGTGGATGAGGCAAGGGGTGGTCATCCAGCCCGGTCCCCGACACACGCTCACCCAGAACGGCTGTATACGTAGTCTGACCATCCAAAACCTGACTCTGTCAGACCGGGGAACATACCGCTGCGAGACTCTGCATGACCGGACACAGGTCAAGCTCAATGTTGAACGTAGGTGATCCCAGGCGCCGTGTGGACATGTTGCCAGAGATGTTTAGACATAAATAGACATTTGCATGTTTGCTTAATAAATGACCTGAATAATAATCAAAACATTTTCAGCACTAAAAGACATACTATCCAAGTGCTATTTTTAAATATTCAAATTTTTGTAAACTGACAGAGATGAGTTCAGGGAAACAAAAGAACGGTACATATTGTAGGTGTTTGTCACAGTATGTCACAGTGAAAAAGATGCTAAAAATAGCAGGGCTAGACCTTTACGTGTGAAAAGGGTTTTGAAACACAGCCATGCTGTTATACAATAGTGTACTGAATGACACAGTGACAATGGACCATGGAGGTCATGTAGGTGTTGTTTTTGTAATGTTATAAACTAAGCTGGGTCTATATTTAGACCACATTTAGTTGTCCTTGAAACACAGAGTTCTTTAAATGTACAGTGAAAGTCACAGCTAAGAGAAGTGTGATTATATTTACAAAGCAATTATGAGATTCAATGGCAAATGTTGCATTCCCCAAATTTCCCCTAGATTTTTAATGTTTTTCCCAGAATGATTTTTCGTCATATGGATCTTTTCTGAATATCTAAATGAAATAATTTATTCCTGATACCATCCCTAAGAAGAAGTACATTGTTGTATGTATTTATAAAACACTCCTCCATATTCCTCTCCCTCAACTCTTGCAATCCAGCCCGTAAAATCTCCATCCGTAAAAGCCTAACTGACCAAGAAACCTTTGAACGAGAGACTGCCTCTTTTGAGGTGGAGCTCTCCCACACAGATGTGGAGGGAATTTGGCAGAAGGACGGCATCCGGGTCAAACCGAACAACCAGTGGCGGGTGAGCACCAACGGGCTTGTACATGGCCTCACCCTCTCCAACCTCACCCTGGAGGACACGGGCACTATCGTTTTCTCAGCAGAAGGGGCGCGCACCACTGCCAGGCTCACCATCAAAGGTAAATATTGGCCTTTGAACTCCCAAGTGTTGAAGTGTTGGTAGTTTTTGATTTTGCATTGTAAAACTATTCAAATTCTATATGATGGTGACAATGAAACCAAATATATCCTCAGTTATTATATAGACAGACAAATATGAGTGATTGATTCATTTGGTTGCTGATTTGTTGGTTCATTGTCTCATTGATTGCAATCGTTAAATTGACAGAGACTCCAGTGTCTATCCTGAGAACGCTAGCTGACGTCCGTGTGGAGGAGGAATTTCCAACCACTCTGGAGTGTGAATTCTCCAGACAAAACATCGAAGTCAGATGGCTTCAGGTAAAATATACCAAAAAATGCTCTCATTTTTATTGACTATGGTTTGGCTAATTGTAGAAAAATGGAAGATGTGATGGCGACATATGCAGCCAAAGTGTGTTAATGGTGTATTTGTGTAAATCTCAGACAAAATCCTTTAAAAAATGAATTTCTAAGAACATTTTGTATAATAATGTCTCCATGCTATCAATAAAAATAAATAAATAAATTACATAACTGTGTTGTTTAAATTCTCTAGAGAATTACAAGTTGCACTTGAGTTGAGTACACATTACAACAGCTCTACTGAGATCATGTGGGAGAGAAACTGTTACCTCTGATCCTTTGCTTCTGTGAATCAGAACGAGACGGAGCTGAAGTCGGGGAAAAACTGTCGGATCTACTCCATGGGCCGGAAGCGGTTCTGTCAGATCATGCAGTGCTCCCGGGCTGACTCTGGCACCTACACATGTGACACAGGGGAAATCAATACTTCCTGTTCACTGGAGGTTTATGGTAAGTATCTGAACACGAGCTGCTACAATACACATTACATTAAATATTGAAGACAGTTTCAAACCACAACGTTAGCAGAAAAAAAAAAAAAAATGTTTACGTTTTTCTTGGCTCCTTTCCTGTCACGTTGTTTGTGCAGACACTGAAACAGTGTGTTGAGCCTATTATATATATCTCCATCTAGAGGTTGCAACGACAAAGACACTTATTATGTTTTTGGATTCTAATATTGCTCATCGAAATCTCTTTACTAACCTCACAGAGCATAAATTGGAGATAGTCCACAATCTGGAGGACCTTTACATTCAGGAGGACCAGAATGCTGTCTTCATGTGTGAGATGTCTCTGGAGGATATTGCCGGGGAGTGGTACAAAGACGGCCACAAGATCCGGCCCACGAGCACCATCAAGATCCGCACTGAAGGTCAGAAAAGGAGGGGGTTGATTCTTGGTGGGAATGAGGGATTCTGATAAGATGGAGAAATAAATAAGATCGCTTAAATCAGCACCGAGCTCAGTAACATTTGTACCAAAGGTGTAGAAAAACATGGGCTGAATGTCGGTGGTAGGGACAGTAAAACAAGTGAGATAATAGGAATATGGAAAAATAATAACATTATAATTAAATTAGGAGAAATGTGGAGAAATATAATTTTTTTAAGTGAATAAAAAACTCTTACTTACCTAGTGATCCTATTATGTAGGAGGACTTCTGCTGGGCATATAGCAAAGATATACAGTACACTGTAAGGGTGAAAAATCAGAGGATAAAACCACGTTACGTTTCTTTTGGGAATACTGTATGTCTTTATGGTTATGCCAATAAAGCTATTTGAAGTTAGTATGAGTCTCCAGAACCGCTTCAATTTGAATAGTCTACAAGTGTGTTGTTCTCCTTCAGGGACCAAACACTTCCTACTGATGTGTAACGTCAAAGCTGAGGATGCTGGGGAAATCCGCTTTGTAGCCAGGGATGTTGAATCTACAGCTTATCTTGAGGTAGAAGGTAAGTCCATAGAATATCTTACTTGCTTCACTTTTTAGGATGTTAACAGCTTCAAAATGTCAAATACAAAATCTGGAGATGTTTCCTCTCACTTCAGAACTCCCTCTTTCCATTGTAAAACCTCTGCGAGATCGAACAGCCCTGGAGAAACACCGCGTGATCCTTGAATGCACCGTTTCCGCGTCTCGCTCCAGCGCAACCTGGTACAAGGGCCGGGAGGAGCTGGTTCCCTCAGATCGATTGGAGATCCTTGCCGACGGCTGCTCCCACAAACTTGTGATCCAGCAGGTGGCTGTGGAGGATGAGGGCACCTACAGCATCGAAGTTGGAGAGCACACATCCAAAGCCAAACTGATGGTGGAAGGTAAGTTAGGTTGAGAGCTAAGAACTTTTAAGAAAGGTGTTCCCTTGAAGGAGCCACAAATTTATGGTAAATTATGTACTTTTACATAACCTTTACTGCTCCAGCTAACAAAACTACCAAGTGTGTTTGGGTGTGATGGGTTATTATTCCTTACAGTGATAACTGTTCTTTCCCTCTGTGCAGCCCAGGCCCTTGTAATAGTCAAAGAGCTAGAAGATGAGGAGGTAACTGAGCCTGAGGCCGCGTCTTTCCAGTGTGAGGTGTCTGTCGACATAAACAAGCCTCCCCTTTGGACTCTGAACGGAGAGACCCTTCAGACGGGTCCCTCTGTCCGCCTGGAAAACCATGGGTCGGTCCACAAACTCACCCTGAAAAACACCAGCGTGGAAATGAGTGGGGTGGTGAAGTTTACCATGGGCAAAGCAAAAAGCAGTGCCACACTCACTGTAGTGGGAAAGTAGAGAAAGAGAGAGAAAAGCAAGTGACTGAGAGAAAGAAAGAAACTGACTGCAAAAATGGGAATTTCTCATGTCATCTAAAACTTTTCAAAATCCATTTTTGTCATTTTTGGATAGCCTGCATTTCCCTATTCTGAATTTAATTCAAATTGAAGGTATTCAGTGAAGTTAGCCTAAGCATTCAAATCCTGAGGCCTTTTATTCAGTCAAGGTATTCCTTTTTTTACTGTGTAGATGATATTTATTGCCTGATAAAGATTTCTAATTGACTTTACATTCTTGTATTCTGATGAAACCCCCCTAAATAAAACACATAGTAACAGTGGTTAATAACATGGCTCAATACAATTCATTAATGTTTTCTGACTAAGGAGGATCCCATGAAAATGCACTGGCACACAACGTTGTAATATCCAGATATCAATGCTAAATGAACTGTAGTACTTTTGCATTACAATTACTGTTAATGATACGTTTAAAACAGCATTTACCAGTAATAGTTTAAAAAAATAAGTACTGTAAGTAAAACGTTAATTACCTGCCCAGCACCAAAGGCAGGCTGTTAGCGGTTAGCTAGTTAGCTTTAGCCCCAGTTAGCTAGTGCCTCTCATGTTGACACATATACAGTTAGCTTGCTCATATTTTTTTATTTAGCAGCTGTAAGAGACTTATATTTCTCTCAGGTGTTGGAGTATATCAAACTAGAGCTATTGGACTTACATTCATCACGACACGACTCCAAATAAATGCTAATTAATGTTGCTCCACGTGTGCTAGCGGCGTAGCTAACAGGCTAGCCTACAGCTACAGCTAGCTAACGGTGACAATGCTGACCATGCTGTTTATAGTTTGTTTCCCCCAACTGGCCGGAAAAAATGTAAAATGTTGCTGTGACATATGTAGCAATATTTTGATATTAGAATGATATGCATAGCTTTCATCGGCACCCTCTCTACATTTAGTAACTAACATTTATCATCTTGTTTCTGATAAAGTAAATAACAGGAATAATGTTGTTAAATTAGAGATAGGGAATCTATAAAGAAGTGTAAACTTTTCTGGTTGACTACACTAAATAAAATTACTTCATTACCATCTATTGTAAAAACACATATGACAATTTCAATTCTAAGGATTTGTCAAAATTTCACAGAATACTGTAGCACTTGGACCCTCTTTCATTTAGCATTTATGGAGAGAAAATGGCATTATTACATACAAGTCCATATATAATTTGGTATGATAAAACAGGTCAAAGAAATTAGGTTACATCTATTCAATCATGAGTACAGTAACATGAATATTCCATATATTAAATGAACATTTGTTTGCTTTATTACTGTGCAAAACAAAATATACATATCTACTGAATGTGTGAGAAGTACAGTATCAGTGAATGGGCCCCGTAGTGACACAACACTTGTTTTACATGTAATCAAATGACTGACAAAATGACTTAACGTTCCTATAAATACTCCCGTTTGCCAATGAATTAAAAAAATAATAACAGCATTGAACCTAATTGAGACATGTGACGATGGCTTACATGAAACACACATATCAAAAATAATTATCCTGTTATGTGCCTACAACAGTATGATACTATCATTTTAGTAATTTGCTGGTGTTTCTGATCCATATATTACCTATTAATATAGGAGGTAACCAACCAGGTCTTGCATGAAAACAGCAAGAAAAATCTTTCCCCTTTGGAAAACTAACCGCAAATATTGTATCAGAGGACAACTCCTGGGTAAACAAAAAAAAAAGAAAGAAAAATAATCAGTAATTATTTAGAGAAAGAAACAGGCTAATTTGATTGACAAGAATTTGTTAAACATAGAAAAATAATGTAATAGCTCTTAATATGGCAAATGTAATTGTCATCCCTGCCTCCTCTAAGTAAAGCCACATCACGAGCCTGCTATGGAGGCTCTTCGTCAAATCCACGGTCTCATTCATCGGTGCCAACACATGAGGGAGATAACAACGCTGCTCCTTAAAACTGACTAAACAAACATCGCCATGTAGAGCTTTAAAAAAATATACAGCTTCAATGTGTAGGACCCCATGTGGTCAATTACTTTACAAAGGAAAATTTCACCCTCAAACCATAATTTTTTTATGAACTTCTATTACAGTTGGTGATTTTCTAAATTTACAAGAATGCCTTTTTGGCAACTTTGAATGAATAATGAGTATTTCAGTAGAAGTAGTGTGACTCTGTGCCTCTTCTGTGGTTTATTTCTCCAAACATCTATGTAACTACACAAAAGAAATCTGACATTTACGGTTCATGTTTAAGATCTATTAAACTCCATCGTAGCTGCGCTAGAATTATCCCAACATTACGTCATGTCAAGCCAACAGAATCCAGCCGAATAACAGAAAGAACATAAATCACCAATCGCTGTTTATTAACAGTGTTTCAGGGTGGACCTTTAAATCTGGACTGAATTAAACCAATTTTCTGTTTCAAAGGTACGTCTGCTCACCAGGCACAGCACCTCACATATCCGTGAGTCCTCATGGCAGCTCCTCCCTCGGCACACATTTTATTACAAAGTTCTGAAATAGTTTCCAGCCTATGTGTACCGCTTAGGGAAAAAAGGAAAAGAAAATGTTGTACTCTGAAGCTTATGACAAGCCAAACTGTAACCTTTTTTCTGCATCATGCAATGTTCTCTAATACAGTCTGTAAATACTGTGAGAAATTCAAGTTGTGTGTGTGGCTTTAAAACGAGGAACAGAACCCGTCAGAAGTCAATCCTGGTCCTCTTCTCTGGGGTCAACTGTTCACACCGGTGCATTTTGGCTGTCCATCAGGCTTTAAACCACCTTTGGAAATCTGCATCAAATAAACATAGCAGCTGCTCTTTCACAGTCATGAGAAGATGGTTTGATATTCATATTAGCGTCTTGCTGCTTGTTTAATAGAGCTCAATTTCCACTGTAAAAAAAATAATCTATTTAAAAAAAAAAAAAAGGGGATTAGTGGTGTACATTGATTTTCCCACTGACTTAAGTTCCCACGGTGCAAAAAGTTTTATTGCTTCATGCTGAAAAATTACATTTATTCCATCTATTTTAATCCCAAATAATGATCCCATTCATTATTATGCAAGGCGGTTTTGTAAAATGAGTTTAGTATATAAATTGCGCTAAAAATCAATTTCTACACTGCAGTGAGAGGGAGGACTGTCCTTGTAAAGTGCTGTCCAATTATTTTGTTATCAGTGAATTTAACAACTTCTGATTATATAACTTTTTTTTAATTCTTTTTTTTAATTTTTATTTTTTTTTTTAATCAGATTCATCCATAACACTGTCAGGATTATTCGAAAATACTTGATCACATCGCTCTTAAAACTCTAAAATGACGCATGGGGATCACATGCTTTTGACCGTAGACAAATAGTGTGATAATTGAAAAAAAATGAGGGTGTGTGACAAAGATAATGTTGTTCCAAAACGTTTAAGAGACACCTACAGTACGTATACACCATCCGCTCTTTCAACGATGAGACTGATCAAGTTTATTTGCACGTAAATCTTTCCGGGAACTTCCTTTCCACTTGATTCCTGCTTACCAAAATCCTGCATGTTGTCCAGGGTCATACTGAGAGAAGACCAGTGCCCGCTCTGTGTCCAGAGGATTCATGGCTACAGACTTCTGCTTTGCAAGTGTAGTGACACCGCAGAAATGTCCTTAAACATTCATCCACGCTTTCCAAGGGAGAAAGTTACAGGGAGTTTTCTGTTTGACCAGGAGGTGGCAGTGATGACGGCATCAAAGTCACTGAAGGCTCCCAAACGTGACGTTGGTCTGATAGGAAGGTGAAGGCTCGGTCAGCTGTGAAGCAGCCTGTGTTCTGGTGGGCAGTGATAGCTGGTGCTGGAGCCTCGCCGGTGTGGGTTTTTCTGTTTTTGTACGCCGTGTTGTTCAGAGCTGAGATGAGAAGTCGAACCCCGTTAGCTTGCGGTCCCTTGGTGCTTGAGGACTGTGTAGACATTATCCACTTTGCTCAGCCTCTCGAAGAAGGGGAGGAGGTCCAGAAGCTCCGTGTCGGACATGTCGTCGAACCACGAGGCCACAGGCACCTGGGTGAAAACGCAAGTTTATTTTTTGCAATGAAGTAGCTTTTATGCTTAGGGACTTTCTTATGCAGGCGAGTAATTCCACAACTTGCTTTTCCACCCAAAGACATCACTGTCACCGTCATGACTCAGGTACTGTGTGCTCTACTCACTGCATTGTCGGGGTGGAAGATGTAGGAGGCCGGGGAGTTGTCCACAATGATGACCTTGTTGAGGTCGCGACCCAGGCGACTCAGGTCCTTGACGTAATTACCTCGATAGAAGACGCACGACTCCCGGAACAGGCGGGAGCGGAAAGCGCCCCTCTTGTCCAGGAGGTCGGAGACGGGGTCTGCATACTGTAGCGATCACAAAAACAATTTAACGGATGGATTAGAGAAGTTCCTTAACTTTTCTTAAACCACTGCAAACGATCATAGGATTGGTTTTGCAGCCCACACGACACAGATAAGTGCAGCTTTATCCACAACCTCAGTCTTAAGCATGTTTTAACGAAAAGTTACCAAACAAAATAAATGACATTTCACCAGTTCACACCTCTTAATAATACTTCCACAGTTGTAACAAAACAAACATTTAATGTAATGTACAAAGAAATGTGATTTTGCAGTAATTTATAGTCCGCAGCAGTTGGCTGCAGTGCAGTATTTCTCACCTTGGCTAAACTGGCAGTGAACAGGATGCACTCAAACAGTTCCCCCATTCTCTTCAGGAACTCATCGACGTGGGGCCGCTTCAGGACATACACCTGGAAAACACAGGAATGTGTCATCCAGGCTTCTACATTTCAAAATAAAACATGTTTCTACAAACCTTAACTGCCTGAGGAACGAGCACGCTTTCTTAAAAATAATCTGTGCTCATGATGACTGGACAAGTTCATGGTTTACTGTGGCACGTGGATGCAGTCGTGGATCAAAAAAGGTTTATGCAAATCCAATACATTAGAATTGAACAGCAAACTAAATATAAAAAGACACTCACATAGATCATAGAATAGACATTTGGCTCTCAAAGTAAAATCTAGGACTCCTTGAAGTTCCTCCTTTTTCTCTTCTTTCTGTGGCGTCGGGGGCTGAGGGGTAACGTTCCTGAACCAAGTCATCCGGAATAGGCTGTGCTTGTCTGAACAAACCTATCCTGGATTACTTGAACCAGGCCCAAACCCACGGTATGTCATGCATGTCCATCTTCAAATCCCTTAAACGCCGACAGCACCTACTACACTCAGCAATTTAAACGTGAGAGCCCTGCTATCACACAACCGCAAGGAGTGAGGCCCTGTGCTGAGGACAGCAGATGACAACACCTTACAGTACGGACATATTTGAGAGTGTGGTGCCAACATTACCTGGTGTACGGTTCCATCTATTTCCACAGGAATGATGAAATCTGCATTGTTCACAGGCTGTCGGAATGACAAAAAAAAAGACAACGTATGGATATTTATACATAAACAAGACAGAAGACTGAAGTCTGTTTACTGCTAGGAATGGAGATGCTGCAGGCTAGTTTGACAAAATACTAAGTTGAGCTCTTACTATATAAAATGTGAATGTGGTATTATTGCAGGACAGAGGCAGGTCTGCAGTATGCGTGTACATGGAGGAGCGACTGTGTTTGTTTGGGTTTGAGAAGCAGTTTGTTTGGGTTTGGCATTTGCCACCGATGACTAAAATGTCACCGTCAGAGCCAACAACAACCAGATGTGGAAATGTAGACCGTACAGTGTTTTTTTTTTACTATTTAACATAATTATCCCATGATGTAATGTGATCACAGGGGACAACTATGTGCTTTACAGCCCTTTTGTTGTTAAAAAAGACTAAATCATTTCTTAAAGTCCCTGCATGATCTAGGAAATTAAGGCAAGACACTACAGACAAAAACAGTTTATTTCTGCACTAATCAAAATTTGATAGTTTGGACTATTTTGCCTCCATAACATGTCTTCTTTCAGACTAGTGGAAAGAAAACATCCAAAATACATATTTAGGTATTTATTTTACCAACTTTGTCCATTTGTGTCCGTAGACTTTTCCCAAATTCCCCAAAAGTTACCATTAGATAATGCTTCATTTGCATATTTAAACATAACAATCGGAAAACTTGTAATACAAAAAAGTTTTGTCTTAATCCAAGTAATTAATTGGGGAAATTTCATGGTGATATTTATTAGTTAAAACATTTACCCTAGTCACTTGTAGTTCTTAAAGAACACACTTACAATGCTGCACATGCACATAGCTGTAATTAACGAGACAATAGTTTCTTCACCTTAAAAGAGCTGTGAACTAACGTCTCATCCAGATCTATAACCACACAGATCTTTCCAGAGTCTTTTGACTTCACTGGATGCAGCAGTGGCTTCACCTGGAGCAACAAAAAGAAATATATATATTTATTCGAACCTGGACACAGCAATAGGAAAGTACATATTTGAGAGATGACAGAGTAGAGATTAGATCAAATCTGTCGCACAGATTTGATCTTTCCACTGCTGTCAAAACAGGACACAAATGCCACCATTGAGACGAAGGTAAACACACCTTGGAGACGGTGCCGTTCTCCTCCACCAGCAGTGGGGCATTGTTGTTGACTGGCGCGGGTTCAGGCTGGTCCCGACACAGGCAGCAGAACAGGCTGGAGAACAGGCCTCTGCTCCTGGGCTTCTTGGAGGACGAAGAAGGTGACGAACCTGCAGGGGCGGAAGAGGAGGTTATCAAGCTGCATTCTCTTTGGGAATACCTTACATACCGAGCGCTTTTCTTTTCAGTATCTAATGACTCCAGGTTGTCACTACGAAGACGCATCTTCAAATTCATTGTTTTATTTGACCGAAACCCAAATAAAACCAAATATATTAAGTTTCAGATCACATATAGTTCAGATTTCAGGTGGATGATTTATTTATTTTTTTTCTGATTTGGGACGTTTTATAGAATAAACCAATAATTTATTTAAGAAATAATTTAATTAATTAATTAAATTTTGTTGATTTTTCTGTGTAGTTAAACTAGAGTTATTCCAAAACCAGTATGGGAAATGCCTCCATTACTGTCTAAAATGCTGGATTGGCTATCGGGGAGTACGGGAGGCTACGCACTGATCCACATTATCATATCACCATTTATCTGCTCATTTACGCTACACAATCACAACAACCCTTTCGTTACTGCAAGTAACAAGTAACAAGTGCAACTCTCAACAGAGATGAGAAAAAAGTGAGAGGGCTCACTCGTGAGACACATCCATCCTCAGCTCCAGAATAAAAGGATAGCTGCATCTGAAATCGATGATGGAGTGAGTCATCAACTCTCAGGCGAATATTGCCTCGGCAGGTGATGGTATCCATGTGACCCTTATAATGTTCCTCTACTTCTCCTTTACTCAAGTGCATCTGCAATTTAACAATTTATTAAAATAAATGTTATTTACTACTGTTATGAGAATGAAATAAAGTTTGTGTGTATTTTACAAAGGGTTTAATCTGAGCCAGGCTGCACAACATCAATCATATCTCACCCATACAGGGCCAGTAGTATACAGCGGTTAAAGAAGAAGAATATAGTTTTGTTTTTACTGGTGTCGGATCAGTAGTCCACTCGGTATCGGCTGAATTGAGCAGGAAAAATGTCATTTCAACAGCCCATGACTGATGATGTTATCAGTGAATGTGTAAAACGATTAAAAACAACATCCAGCAGCTTTCCTCATACTTTTGTCATGTGCACAAACCCTCCTGGAGACACACGTCCCTGCCAAGAGCTCTTGTGTAACTCTGATGTCAGCAGCAAACAGCCTCAACCAGCACCAATCAGCATTCAGCACTTTAACAACATTATAAAGGCATCATGAGAACTGGGCAGATATGACCAATAAGTACTGATTCAAGCACAATTCATGCAGCACTATACGTCCTTTTTGTGAATAAAAAAGGTACATCTTTTTTAAATGAGCCCTCTTTGCATATATTATAGCCCCAGCAATAATGACGCACATTGCACACAACAGTAAGCAGCTAAAGAAAATAACCAATTTTAAATACCACAGGACAGCAAAATAAAAGTTAACTATTAACAGCAAATTAAAACTACTATAAAAATAAATAACCCTTCAAATGAATTTACTCGGTATGAAAGCTGTAACCTGGAAACTATGCAACTAAACTGCTGAAACGGAAACAAACTTCTCCTATAGGTTCGTTATAATCTGTGCGCGTCAAGCAACAACATGCTGTGCTCAACATTTAAAAGCCAAAGTGGGTTGTTAAAGTGGAACAAATTAAAAGGAGGATGATGGTTTCCTTTCTTTTAAACGACAGCCATTAACCCCCTGAAGAGCAGCTTGAAAGCATCTGAATGAAGCAACAGCGATGTTACGTGTACGGAGGTGGCGTTAAATAATAAAGACTTGGAGCATCAGACTTGGGTTTTTCGGCCTCCGGCTGTCTATTTAAGCAACATAAGAAAAGCTCCAGCTGATTCCGACCAAACAGATGATTAACCAGACAACCTTGGCAAACGGTGAATGAGAGTTTAGTCTCACACTCCCATCTGTCATCAGGGAGGTATGACCGAGGAGGAACTGTGCACCTGTGCAGCCGTAATAAAGCTCACTTACAGTGTAATGCTGTGCTTTAAGACTTCTTGTTAAATGTGCTTTTTTTTTTTTTTATGTGTATTGTAAAGCATTTTGTACTGTCAATTAGAAAAGTGCAATACATATAAACCTCAGTGACACAACATTTAGCTGCAGACGTACGTGTCAGAGTTGTTTTTGTCATTCATCTATGACGTTATTTTGAAAGGCTGAGGTTTGAAACTGGCTGAGCGAGAAGGCGGCATCAAGGATTTTAGGCTTTATTTTGTGGGTAAAATGACATACGTTACAATACATTTTAGGTGAAGGTTGAATATATTTGTGGTGCTTATGTTTAACGGTACAGTTAGTACTGTGCAGTTACAGTACAGATACTTGCATGTACCTCCATCTAGACTCTCTTATTTTAATTTTATTAGGTTTTGTTGATATTGTGGCCTGTCAAGAATAGTCGTTTCTACAGTAATAACGAATGGAGATCCTAAATAAAGTAAAGTATTTTGTTCAGTTTAATGATGTGAAGGTCAGTCATTGAGATTATTTCTGCGTCCACGATTGTTTGTCAAGCCAAACGTCCAGTTGGTTAATTTCCGTGTCCCATAAATCTCCGATTAACACTTTTCTGTCTCGACTTTGTTTCGGTGCCTTTATGCACCGTACTCCCTCTCTGTGTGTCCGGACGTGACCGTGTTACCAACACACAAACCTCTGTTGTGCGTCTCTCTCTCGGCTCTTTCATTCCTCCTCTGCCATTCCCTCCTACTTCATTTGTGGATTCAAACCCCGTCTGACCCTCCGCTGGCCTCTGCCGCGCTCGGGCCAAAACAGGAAGAGGAAACAGACGGGTATCAGCGGAGGAAGCTACTTCGGCCATCATGTTTTAGTGTAGCAGGAGCAGGCTTGTGATATTATCCGCGCAGCTTCTTCTTTGAACCGAGTCCATGTCATGGCAAGTCAGCTTTTTACAGGCAGGTTTTCAATTCATTCACGTATTTGAGTTTCATCTTCCATTTCTGTGCAATTTTGAATTCAATTTTCCATAATACTCCCAAACGAAAACTAGGAAGAAGAGATTTGTCAATGAGTCAACTCTTAGCTGTGAAGTTATTAAAGGATCACTTACTCCAACATGTCCTAAATTCGTTGTGCTCTTCATGGCTTTGTTGCCTTTTTCCCTCCCTCGTGCCCTCGCTCACTCCCTTGTGTCCATATCACTTCCAGCGTTCACTCCCTCGTCCTTAATTTGCTTCCCTGAGTCTCCCTTCGCTTCAATATTCATGTTTTTTTATCACATGCCTTTCACCAGAAAAAAATGACGGAATGGGCGCTGACCCCGAAGCACAGACTGTGCATTAATTCATAAAAAGGAGATGACAAGAAAGGAGCTGATTTATGGAGTGAAGTTGACATGCTGCAGGCAGGCGGCTAAGAAAATATCCCTTTTCTGCTCCATAACTCTGAGTCATCAAGAAATGTGTTTTGTATTTACAGCCCCATATAATTCCTTTGCAGCCAAAACAATGTTCATTATGCCATCTTAAAAAGGATTTCTGTAGAGTGCCATAAAAGAATAAGACATCCACGTTTGGTCACGAATTTGTCTGAATTTTTTACAGTTATTTTCATAACCCATTAATCTGCTGATTATTTTCTTGATTAATTAATCTTTTTTGCATAATAAATGTCATTTGCGGTCATCAGGCAGCCAATCCTCATATTTTAGAAGCTGGAACAAAAAACATATTTTGAGACATTACTCAAATGATGAATAGATTATCAAAGAGGTTCAATGGATTTAATCAGTTTAGCTGATTTAAGCATTTTCAGCCTTTTTATCAAATTTTCAAAAGCATTTTGAAATACAAACATTCACATTGGGTTTGATCGATTATTATGTCTTGAGGGAAGCTGTATTTATTGAACCTTCTCAGGTTCATTCAGATGTTTCCTCTATTTTTGCTGTTTGTTTTGATGTTTCTAACACTTACAACCGGGCCACAGTGAATTTTATTACATTTATCACTACAACGTGCGATAGTGAAAAACACTGTACCCATCTTTAGTATTGGTACTAGTTTCAAAACGGCAGTATTCGTTCCAATTTAAGTATAAAAGTGTCATAAATACACTGTTATTTAAGAAGCAGCATCTCATTTTGCAGTATTTTAAGTTGTGGTTTTTAACTGCCCTCCAACACGTCTGGCTTCAAGCGGAGATGAAACAATCGTGTGATGTATATTGCTGTGCAAAGTCTCTGTAAAGTCTGCTCAGGGCAAAAAACACATTTAAAAGCTGCTTTTCCTTTTCACTAGACCAATATTAAGTCTTCAATAACGCAGTAAAAAGCATGTATAGGCGTGAGATGAACTCCCAAGTTGTCAAATTATAAAATACCAGAAGATTCACTGCAGCTCTACCTGGACTAAAACCTAATTCCTAAAACAGAAATGCCAACCTCAACATGTTATCTTCTGTCTCATAACTTACTGAAAATGAATAATGCAAATGCTGCTTTATCACTGTGTGACATCAGTGTGGAATAATTCCCACTTGGATCATTTTATCAGCCCAGGATCCATTTTAAAGTCTGAATAATTTCCTGTAATCGACGCTCCCACTCTTTATAATTCCTGCCTCTTTGACAGCTGAGCTTTTTTTTTTTTTTTCACATTTTGGCAATTATCTGTGGCTGCTACGATCTCTAACATATGAAAAACTAAGTATTGACTAAGCTGCCAATATGTTTTTAAAATTGCCTTAATCAGTGACAAGCATTCAACTATTTTTTTTCAGGGTTTCATTTTTTAACCTTTCAGTGAAATACTTTTATGTGATAATAAAATTCCCCAATAAAAACAGACTAATGAAACTTTTCAGATCGGTTAGTGAAGTCATCGTTATCAACCTTTCAAGTTAAACTCTGATATGTGAGCGTGCACCAGCATGGTTTGAGGCCAGTTTAGGAGCTAAAACACTGCAATTACTGGTAAGTAACCACCACTAGCCCGGGGTTTTTCCACCTTTCCTGACCTTTAACCCCATTTTAGAAAAGGTCCCAAAATTCTCATCATCTTGCAATGCGGTTTGAGAGTTGCCATGTCAAGTTATAATGTACATTTAATTTAAATATAACATTGTTTTTTATATTCTGTTGTTAATGGATGGAGCTCTAAAAGGATTATATAGAAATCATGTTGGATTTCAACACTGCTTGTTCAGCCACAATCAGTCGTAGTGATCTCAACTGACTCAGTCTATTAAAACAACACCTCATTCAGTCCTGACGTTGAGAAACACTTACTTACCACATGAAAGATGGCCCCGCACGACAGGACAGTCATTTGCGGGGTTATATTTTTAGGTTTCTATTTAATTCAAAGTTTGATTTACGTGCCAATTCATAACTCTCAAAAGCTTTACGTCACAGAGCGGTCGCACTTTCGTCAACGCTGAAGTTTGGTTATGTGAAGGACAGCGTGACCGTCATCGTGGGAAATGCAAAACAAACTGTAAAGATCCTCTAAACGCAGCCTGAAGAGAGATGAATCTCATAATGTCAGAATCTCTTAAGGTGGGACAAAGTTCGTGCCACAGTGAGCAAACATGTTCACCAAGTGTGGGGACAAGGTTATGTAATAGATTAGACTACTACACATTTACAAGAATGTCTACCATATCTTTTAGTGTATTGTATGCAAGAATAAGTCACAGACACTGCTCAATATCAGAGTTTTCTGCATTAAATGTGACATTATGCAGGCTGGTAGTGACACTAGACACTAGCCTTAGCAGTATTTTCTCAGGGATGATGATTGACAGGTCATCTGATTATTCAGTAACCTGCATTTACTCTCTGTGGCATGTCATTGGTTTGTGTACAGCGGCGGTGCCAGAAATGCATGCAAGTGAGCACAGAACTGATAAAGTTATTGTTATGATGAGGAAATCTGAATTTCACGGGCCTGTGGTTTAGTGGAGAGGTAAACAGACTGGCATTGTAATAAAAAATAAACAACCCTAAGAGCCATTGCTGGATGAAAAAAATTGTGATTATCATACAGACATATTTTTGAGAATATGTCATACAGCAATGGTGCTACAAATAATATCCTTGTACTATTTTAGAGGGATTTAAAGTGGGTTTTTGGTGACTGTAACGCAGGTTGATGTTTTTATTTAAATAGTATACCTATCTTAATCAAGCATCGGTACGTCATTTCCTTCACTTCCATCACAGGCCAAAGGGCCGCAGCCATAATCTATGCAGAAGTGACAAACAGTGACAGTTTTAGTGCTGCCACTTGTTTTCAGTCCACTTTCCTAAGGTTGCTATTAACAAAGGTGCAGAAGTTGTTGCAGTAAAGCAGATTACTGCGCGGTCTCAACTGAGGATCGTGGACTCTTGACTCACGGAGCTGCAAAACTTTTCTTTTTTTTTTTTTTTGGACATGAGTGCAAAACACAAGCGGGACAAAAATAAAAGACACTTACCCTTCTCCCCTGCGGCTTTATTCCCCTCTTCATCCCGGCTGACTTGGGTGATTATTGAGGACGGATTGTCCATCACATGCAGGTCTGGTCCAGAGCGCTGACCTCACACTTTAAAGTTAGAGATTGTTCGCTGACTCGGTGCGTAAAACCAACCTAACATGTACGAAAACGAAGCCGAAGCGCCCCGGAAAACATCGCAACAAGTCGCTCACAGCTCGTCCACCACACGTCGGGTGTTGTTGTCCGCTCACACACGCGCTAAAGTTTGAAGTCTGAAACTTAATAAAACATTTGTCAAGGAGATGGCAACTTTGATTCAATATGGTGCTCAACTCCGCTCGCAATTTCAAGATACAAACATGGAGGTTTCAAGGCTTCCCATTTCACTTAAAGCTGCGCAGCGAGGGCCGAGGACGGCGCTCCCTCTCCCGGCGCACGCGAGTTTGACGATGATCCCTTAAAGTAGCCCGAAACAAAGTTACTCAAAACTTAGCTAGCTAGCTAGCACGCTTGGCTACACTGAACTTAAGTTTAGTAAAAATACACCGCCTACAATAACCCGCTGCTGACGGTGAATACTGTCGGTGTACACCACCTGAACAGAGCTTTACTACGCGACGTTATCGCTACAAGAGTAAATCAACAACGTAGTTTACGAACAGGCTACAGCTAAACTAACTTCAGCTAACGGCTGCGACGCCACCATTAGGCTATAACGTGACACCGCTCACAGCGTATGTATGCACATGTGGGTTTGCACTGCTGCAGATGTGGTGTGACGGCTAATGTAAGGGAAGACTTGCCCAACAGCAACACTTTATTGTAGAAGCAGCGTTAGCGGCAAATAGACGCCCAGTTTGGGTCCCCTTGAAACTGCCTGGAGCCAGGGAGCGTCGCACAAGTGCCACTTTTTTTTTTCTTTCTCTCGTTCAAAGTACAGTAGCAGGAGATGTCTGGCTGTGTAGACACTGTTCAGTCTGAATGGCATTGTTTAAGGACATATTTTGCCTTTATTTGACGTAGTTTCTTTTAAAATGGTGTTGTTTTCCCTCCTGTGTTTCTTTATAGTTTACGGTTTTTGTGAGGCGTAGGAAGGATAAACAAACACTCATGGTTTTCACTTTTTTTTTTTTTGCATTTAATATTCTGTACTAGCAGTGGGCAATATGGATACAATCCTATATCCTGGTCATTTCATGTCCCTATTTATTTCATATAATACATTTAGTGGAGGAAAAAAAAAGCATAAAAATACAATATTGCTAGAAAGCACTCCTGCTCATTGATTTGCAACTTTTTCCATGATGTTCAGACATAAAATGGCAAAATGTCCAATGGGAGACGCATTTATATTGTGTCAGTATATATTGTCATATTGCACTAACCTAGCAGTCAGCCATTATTGCTGCAAGCTTACCTTTTATTTTGCAAGATTTTCATCAAACCTTTGTCCTTGTTTTTTCAGTTTTCAACTGTGAAAAGTTCCTTAATTTTTGTTGTGCAGTGCATTAAGACATCAGTTTTTTTTTGCAATGCAACAGACAGTTTGACTTGACAAAGTATTAAAAGCATGGGGTAAAATAATAACAGTTTCATGTTAAGTGTGCCTGTAAACCATGACAGTGATCCAGCATGAACAATAGCAGCGTCCTGGAACTGGCACACCTGCATGGAATGAGGCTATTGTTATTAATTACACCTGTGCTTGACGAGTCCAACACACTACACTCAAACATCAAGCCACTTTAGTCTGTACGTTGGCGTTCTCAAGAATACCTTCCAGTGTGAGCATAATAAAATGGCCAGAATTGTATGTTAGGGAACACTCACATATTCAGGCTATTATTTGTTTCCACCTGTTGTGAACTGGCTTTTTTTCTGTCTTTTGCAAGCAAACAAAGTGAAGAAGTAAACACTCAAGATGAATAAACTGCTTCAGCCATCGTGGTTGTGTTAAGAAGTTCCCATATTGTGCTTCAGGCACCCTCAGGGGTCCTTGGGGTTTCCAGGGGATCCTCAGCAAAACAAACGGCACAGTTTTGCACACAAGGGGAGACTGTAAGTGTATAAATGCATTTCTGAGCAGCAAACTTCTGTAAATATAAAATTGGATTCCACACAGAGAAGCAAGTTCATTTCCTCAATTGTATCAATAGTTTATTACATACTATCTCATGTAAAACATCTTCAACTTTTTTCCACATATAAACACCGCAAATTGGTACATTTACAAATCTTCAACCGTCCAAATTCATACAAAAAGGAACACTGTGATAGAGTAATACACAAGATGTTCTATTATTACACGGACTGCATGTACTGTGTGTATGCATGTAGCAATGTATGCATGTATGTAGGAATCTATATGCATCTGTGTTGATGTAAAGCCAAAATATTGCAGTCAAATTTTGCTTTGTTTAAACAATTCATCAATTGTGAATTATTACCAATGGAGACACAATTACAAGATAAATATTTTGGATATTAATCCAATTTAGGCACTGACTGGGTGATCATGATTTAAGTAACCTGACCAACCGATGGGTAATACTGAGAAACCACAGCAATTTACCAGTGTATGACTTTTCCAAGTAAAATGTTGTCTACATTACAGACTGCTTTTCATAATTTGTTTAAATTATTAAAGTTCAGTTTTAACAACAGAACAAGAAGTTGTACCAAGAATCCTAGCTCACCCTAAAATAGTTCATTTTTACTGTGTGAATCTGAACACCAATCACAAAGACACTCCTTATTTTTATTTATTTTTTTGCTTTGACGCTAATTCAAAAAAGTGAATCAAAAATGCTTGCGCGCACACACACACACACACACACACACATGCAAATAAATTAACATGGAAAAAGTAAACAATTTCAAGAGAAAAAAAAAAAGAATATTTTTGGTTTTCAGTTTTAAAATGTAAATGCAAAAATAAATTAGCAGCTTAAATCATGATACATTCACATGAGTTGTTTACTACTAAAATAGTGACATAAACAAGGTTATGCGGTAGAAACGCTAATGATACACAAGTTCCAGGCTGATCGTGCAGAGTGGAGACCCATGTTTATCTAAACCAAATACTAATGTGTCATTTTAAGAATTCACAATGTGACTAAGAAATTGTGCAATCAATGAAAGAAAACCAAAGAACATCCCGTGTCCTTTCAGTCGATTAACAGTTTCTGAACTTTGTCATTTTGATAAACGTGTCACGTCCTGCTTCTCGTTCTGTTTCAATCCCTTTAGTGTTGAATGTTGAAGTCTCCCAAAATAACACGTGGACTCCTGTCTTTCCTTTGGATATTTAAGCTGCATCCAGCTGGCTGCCCTTCCCCCGCGCCTCAACCTGTGCCTCACAAGGCAGGCTGACATTTTTAATGCAGCGGTGGTTCACAGAGGTGTTTATTTGGCAGAGCAGACTCATGTTTGTTGTTGCATCTTCACCGTCATCTCACTTTGGGCTGGGAACATGCGCTGCAATCCCAGATGCTGGGGACTGGGGTGAGCTCTGGTAGGTGCGCAGCAGCACCCTGTGCTTGGTGGCGCCCTCGGTGCGACGGCTCTGTTGTTCCACCAGGAACTCTTTGAGTCGGCCGGAGGTGAAGGTGAGAGTCTGTCTCCTCAGCTTCATAAGGTAGGAGTCCTGCAGCCAGGCCTGTGTGAAGCAGTCTCGTGTAGTCGGACGGGCCCTGGAAACACACACACACACACACACACACACACACACACACACACACACACCGTACCATTTTAGATTCTTTCTGACAGGAAGTGTAAATTCTCATTTTGTTGGCACTCACCATGGGTAACTGCTCAACATCTTCTTGAGAAAGGCGGAGGCACTTTGGGACACATTTGGGTACAGTTTTGTGGGGTCAAACTTAGCCATCAGGATTTTGGATTCGACTTGCAGAGGGTCTTTATCTTCGAAGGGCAGTCGACCACTAAGCCTAGTTGTACAGAAAAAACAAGGTTCGGGCGAATAATAATTCCACAATGTTATATTAAATACATTTACAAAATTTAACAAGTTACAGTCATTTATTTGTTAATTGAGCTCTTGACACATCAAGAAAACATCTATCAAGTTATCTCTTAAATGATTCATCTAATAAGCATGTTTTTTATTAAATGTTTTTTCAAAATAAAATATATGTTTTGGGAGCCCTTCAAAGAGTTTTACCAAGCTGGACTGAAAACAAAAGGTTGATTTTGGTTGAGGGTAAAGGTTGATTGATTGATTGGATTTTCTTGATGACTAGAAACACATACAACACTGCAGTCATTACATAGATAACAAATCACCGAGGATAAAAACACAATAAAGCCCAAAGGCTTGTTTCTATTGTGGCAGGTTAGCTATGTTAACATGCTCTCATTATCTTGATCATTAAAAGTTAAACATTTAAAAAAGGAAATTGAATTTGTGCTCCATGGTTCTTTGTAATCGTTTCTTTAAAAGGCCATTTTAAACGTGCTCTGCAAAATGCTCAGTTACAGATTTGTGGGCAGATTATTCCACTGTACGGAAATGTTTTTACCCATCAGGCGTTTTTCCTAAGTGCAGGGATAATGTACCGTCAGATAGCCCTCCACTTACATTGTGAAGATCCTCGCTGAGAGTATCCTCAAGCACTTAGTCTTATTTATGTGATGTGTCTCACTTACATGATGTGGGTGACAACTCCAACAGTCCAAATATCCGCAGGAGGACCAACCACTTCACCTTTTACCATCTCGGGAGCTTAAATCACATAAAAACATTAAACACAACATTAAAGATCTGGGTTGTCAAAATTTTGCAGAAACAGCGGTTCTATGCAGCTAAAAAAGCGAGAGAGAAATATCTGTACGTCAAGTAAGTCCGTAGACGTCCTTGTCCTCACCCATGTACTCCAGTGTTCCTGCTCCTGAGTCCTGGTGTTTGAGGCTGAGGGGGTTGAAGCTCTGAGCACTTCCAAAGTCCACGATCTTGATGGCGTTGAGGTTGGTCACCATGATGTTGTCGGGCTGGAGGTCCAGGTGGAGGACGCGGCGGTTGTGGAGGTACTCGACTCCCTGGAGAATCTGGACCAGGTAGCCCACCACGTCGTCCTCGGAGTAGCGGAACCTATAGTCAAGGAAATCGTATCCATATAATTAAAATGAATATCTTTTTAATTCCCTGGGGAATACTTGAACCACTCTGCCTTTATATATACACACACATGTATACTCTAAACAAGCTCAATAAATAAACATCAGTTAAGTTTTACTGTTTACTAAACCACAGTAATAAAAAAGTAATGCTCAATATGGTTTCACTATTAAAAGAAAAGTACAATTAGCCTTAATTTACATTAATCATTGTTGGCTCGACCGCGCCCCCTGTCTCGCCCCCTGTCTCGCCCCCTGCTATACAAGTCTGTCTGAGTTTGTGTATCTCAGCATGTGGTTGTATTATATCCAGCCTCCTACCTGTCTATGAGGCTGTACAGCAGCTCTTTGCCGGTGCAGTACTCTGCCACCAGCACCAGGTAGCGCGGCGTGACGTAGGCTTCGTGCAGAGCCATGACCTTCTCATTGTGAAGGGATTTCAGGATCTCATACTCCTTCAGGATGTCTTGCTTGTTCTCCTGGCTGTAGGAAATTATCTTTGCCATGTAGATTTTGCCCGTCGTGTTCTCGCGGCACTCTCGGATGACTCCAAAACGACCCCTGGCAAAGAAAAATATGTGAAACTACCACAACAACAAAAAAGTAGGAGCAAAGACAGTTCAATGTTGTCTTGATGACATTCTTTATACACCCAGTATAAAAAACACAATTTAGGATTTTTATAAAGACATGACTTTCTTAAACGACCATATCATTAGGTCATTGTATCATTGCCGCATAAGGTTTTTTATGGTTGTTGGGAAGTAAATAGTATCAAAAAGCCACATTTCTGTACTGACATTTACTACATTTACTTACAAATGTCCTCAGAATAGCAGTTTCAGCATGGTGAAAACTCTGAAAGAGCATTTAGAACATCTGGCAATAAAGCAGCACATAAAAAGCAGGATTAATGAACTTTAGCAGCTCCTCGAATCTGCTTAGTGCAGGTTTTATTGCAGGTTTTACACACTTGCAATGTTGAATCTGCTGAGTAAAATCCTCCTACAGTACAGTACATAAATTGTTCAATTTAAAAATAAAACATAATCAGTTAAGAATTTACTAGTTATGGCCTCCATCATATTGCTATTCAGGCCAAAACAATAAACTCAAAAGGTTATTTGAAAAAATCCTGAAAACAAAGATAACCATGATGTTTTCTATGATTTATTTATTAATGTTTTCCTTTTTAATAAAGATATTGAGGTTTAAATTGGGCGACATTTCAATATTATTTATCTTTTTATTTTTTGGTGCAAAGGGCAGCACACAAAACAAAGGTAGTGACATACTTTACTACAATACATAGGAATATGGACAAAACACAACGAAACTGGCAAAACACAACGAAACAAAATAAATAAGTAAAAATGAAATAATAATGATTCATTCTGCTTTTCCCCACAAAAAGGTCAGTATCTGTCTCACCTGGCTTTCTCATCCAGGAAAGTGTAGGGTTTCTGTGGAACCCCCTGTCGTAGAGCAGTGGAGGGCGTAGTGCGTCCTGATGGGGTGCCTCTGGTGGGGGTGCTGGTCCCATCAACAATGGGGCTCAGGCTGGAGGTCTGGAGCACTTGTGGGCAGAAGGAGACAGGAGTTGGGGTCACTCGAGCAGTGATGGTGGTGGTGGGGGCGTATGTGGGCACAGAGGCCACTGCTGGTTTGGTTGGCGTCGTTGGTGGGGTTACAAGAGCGGGAGGTGGTGATACTGGTGGGCTCTGGGTCATAGGAGACACCACGTTTACTGGACTCTGGGGTTTGGGGAGGACAAAGGGTGGAGGTGCTTTGACTGTGGCGGAAGAGGGAAGAGAGGAGCTTATTTTATGAGCGTTTTCGCTGGTTGCGCCTGCAGATTGTAGTGGGGGGTTTGTTGTAGGGGGGCTGGAAGGCAGAGAGGGAGGAGGGGTGGGAGCGACCGCTGTCTTAGATGCTGATGGAGGTGGAAGAGGTAAAGCAGCAGGGGAGGCTGCATCTTTTGGAGAGGTGGAGGGGGGAGTGATGGTGGAGGCAGTTATTCTGGGAGCGCTGTTCTGCACTGGTTTGGGTGGAGGCACAGTCACTGAGGGGGGGACAACTGGGTCACGTGCAGCTGGGACTGTCTTTATGATGGCCACGACAGGTGAAGCTCCTCCAGCTGTAATAACACACAAATAGAGTGGCAGGTGAATTACAATATAAAGTCAGGAACTCTATTTAATGCTTTTACCTGCCCTGTTGTGACTGTGTTGACACATTTACACACAAGCCAGCTAACACTGACAACAATGCTGTCAAGTGAAGCTAAAGGATGGTGATGTGAGTGAAGTGTAACCACGGTAACTGAAGTGCACATGTGCTGTATTATGAAAGTAAGTACCAGGAAAGCCTTAAACATGTTGCGTAAAAGACAAACTTAAGTTTGAAATTGAAGGTAGTTTATGCTACTGGGCCCAACTTTGCCACATGATTTAGCAGTTTTTGCATTTTATTCCTCATGACGTGGTACCTTGATTTAGTTATTGCGGTAGCTCTCCTTTCAATATTTCTGCAGACAATATAATGAACTATCACACATACCACTTAGCGTGACTTTGATAAATGTAAACTGTTCTCCTTCCCGTAGAATTCCAGTAAAGTACTTTTTCCCTTTAACTCTGTGCAGTAATTTGCATTTTGAGCGTGTTTAAAATACCTGTGGAGTCCAGGCTGACTGGAGCGGAGCAGTTGCTGTGCGGCCCCTGTCCTGCTTTGTTGATACAGGCGATGCGGAACCTAAAGGTGCCACCTGGCGGCAGGTCTGTGACATTGTAGTAGCAGTCAACAACTCCAGTGGCTACAGTCAGCCAGTTAGAATAGCCTGCAGGACAAGAGGGGGAGCAAATGAGTGAGTGTGCTTTAAGTGATGTTGCTGAGATCTTTATGGAGAGAGCAGAGTTTAAAATGAGGCAACCAAATTCTGCATAGATACTTGTTAATATTTAAGTATGCATACTGGATATATACTGTATGAAGGATAAGGGAAATTATGAAGAGGAGAAATACATTTTTTGAGAAAAGGAAATGAAGTGAAAGGTAGAGATAGAAAATAAACCCTGATCTTCTGTTTTGTAGTCTTTGAATGTTAAATGACTTCTTGTTGCTCGCATATGGAACACCAGATGGCGGTGTTGACAAACTGATAGATAATCTGGACATGCACCTGGATGAAGACTAAGGCTCGACGTGATACACAAGGTAAAATGTTAAACCCTTACAAACAAGTTAATGCTCCGATGGCCTGCTGAAAGAAATCATCATAGTATCTTCTTTCTTATGCAGGCACGGCGAAAGAGGCCTGAATTAAAATGTAAATTAGCTGGTGACGCATAGTTCTGTGGTAGCTACATCGACGCTGCCTCGCAAAGATTAAATTTGGAACGAGACGACAAGGCAACACATGCTAGAATGAAATCTATCAGAGCCGAAAAGCTCAATAAATATTCACAAACTCCGAGTCTGATGATCTTTGTGTGACTTTATTTCCAGCCACTACATTATGAGATAATGATGATTCATTGTGCATAATGACTAAAAAACTTTGACAGCAGCACTTGTGCAGTCACAATTTCCTCGTGGGATGACTCATTTTCTCTCTCCTGAGTGTCAATGGATTTGGAAATATATTACCCTGAGCATTCTCCACATTAAAGCCAAACATTGTCAAAGCTTTTCAAACACTGTTACCTCATAAGAGCTTGAAAGTTTGAGTTTAATTTAAATGTGCCTTATGTGACTATACCACTACTTACAAACCAAATAACAGCGAAGCATTTCACGACTTATTTTATATTTCTTTGGATGAAAGCTGAACGCTGCTAAATGAAGTACAGAAAGAGTAGTGAGGGGAACTTCTGTGGTTTGTTGAATTAAACTACTCACTTACCTTCTGTTTTTCTTTCCAGGGTGTAGCTGCAGGGAGGCTTGGTGTCTGCTGGCTTCCAGAGCACCAGGGCTGTGTTGTTGTAAGTCTGGGGGACTTCAGGGGTCCCTGGCCGTTTTGGGACACCTTAAAAAAGGGTGAAAAAAAACTAATTTGATGAGTATGCACTGGCATGCAGACACACATAACATAGCATTGATTTGTGTCCTGCACAGGCCTTCATAAAAGGCACTATTGCATATTTCAAGTGGTAATCTGTAAATGTGTTTTTTTTTTTTTTTTGTGTCATTGCTCATTGGTAGCGTGTTTTTAAAAATTTTTTTTTTTACTGCACTTCCCAAAGGCCAATTGTTAATTAACAATATTCGGATGTCTTTAGATTGAAATGGTTTACTTTTCTGTAGTTGGGGATTGTTTGTTTAATCATTGCTGCTCATGCTTCATGTATTTATTTCCTTTCCTTTTTTTGTTTTTTTCCCAAACAAACGGCTTGATGTTTAACTTTCACGGCATGAATTTGAGCATAGTTTACATAACAATTCTGTTACAGCAATCACTGATTCAGTATGTTCATTTATTTACTTGAAAATGTCCCTCAGCACGTTGAGATTCAAGATACCAAAGAAGAAAAGACGAGATGTACATTTTCTCGAGCCCGGGGTACAAAAACGACCCGGGCGATAGTTTGAGTTTTGTCGCTACAACAAACCAGACTTGACACAAATAGTGTCACTCCTTGATTTCAAAACGTATTTCCCATTAAGCCGGCACCGGCATGGACAATAGAGCTAACGCTTCAGGCGAGATAAGCCGTCTAAAGTATTTTTTGCACTGGTGATAAGATTATCAAGGGAAGACAAATAGCATCACAGGTTGAGATTAGAAATACTAAATGTCCGAAGCCATTACAAATATAGTTCAAATCCAATGGATTGTACTGGACGTCTGAGAAATTAAGCCTGAAAAGTCTCATTATTATTAGTGCATGTGTGAGCAGCTTTGGTAGAATCTAAGCACTGTTGTTTTCATCACACACGATGTGTGCAAAGCCATGACTGGAGTCTTGAATATAACCTACAGCAGACGATTTCAAATCGCAGGAAGAATCATTTTTTCCTATTACATCAGGGGTTCTCAAACTTTTTCAGACCAAAGACCACTTAACTCCCCAAATATCCAGAAACAACAGGCCTGCTTACCACTGCAACAGTATATTATACATTACAGGCTAATATAGAGATTTATGTGACCTTCTCTACATCGCTCGTTCACACATTAAATCAACAATATAAATACAACTACGGATTCTACAAGCATTTCATTCATATGTGATCTAAACGGTAAATGCTGATAGATTCTACACATCATGTGAAACGTAGACTACATTTATTACTGAATGTATGTCTGAGCAAACAGATTTTCAAACTTACTCATGAAAATTTAGTTTTTTTTCACATCCAAGCTTTTTTCATTAAAAATGTTTGTATTTTTTCACATCCAAGCTTTTTTCAGGAAGAAATGTTGTATTATTTGGCATTCAAGATTTTTTCAAGAAAATTAAGATTTCTTTTGATATTCAAGCTTTTTTCAAGAAATTATTATTTTTTTTTTTCACATCCAAGGTTTTTTCATGAAAATTAAGTTTTTTTTTCACATCCAAGCTCAGCAGCCTGTAGCTGTTGAACCACCTGCATCAGGACGATGCACCTTGAACAGTTTGAGAAACACTTTTAAACTTAGAATATATTCATTTAAAATGTGACATTTTACCAATATGCTCACGGACCACTAGGGGTCACTCACGGACCACCTGTGGTCTGACTGTAGACTG
>CALSCE010010776.1:9782855-9832855 GCA_943593645.1 Bovichtus variegatus | reverse complement strand
CACACACACACACACACACACACACACACACACACACACACACTCACCTCCCTATCTCTTTGTGGATATCATAGTAATCCGTCAAACGCCTCATTTTCCTCAGAATGGTTCCCTCGTCTTCCATTGGCTCTGCCGCTTCTTTTCGCTCTGCAGGGAGCACCAACATAGGCATTTCTGTATGTGTGTGTGTGTGTGTGTGTGTGTGTGTGCGCGTGCATGTGTGCGTGTACATGTGTGCCAGCATAGTGACAGATGGTTTCATATTGTAGTCTCAAAACACCTGGTGGTCCCGCCCATATGGTGTAGATTTAGAGAGGCAATTTCAACAACAACCAGTTTATATTGGTGTGTACCGCATCAGCAAATGGATATAATCTAAACTTAATGCTAAAGCTCAACAGCAAATGAAGGAAAAACCTGTCGGTAAACCATTTTTTCTTCAATTTCTCACTATATGACCATTTTTATCACTCAATACAACTGATTAAGAATTAATAATGATCTATCTTCTTTTTTGATTCACATGGAATTATAATCCTTTTATGTCTAAATGCAAAGTATGTGTGCTGACAGTATTGTTGATGTTTGGTTGGACTGCAGACCTGTATGAACTGTGAGTTCAGCTTTGCAGGAGTTGGAGCCGGCCAGGTTCTTTGCGGTGCAGGTGTACACACCGGAGTGTTCAGGGCGGGCGTTGAGGGCAACAAGGGAATATTCTGGGTCATCGTACACAAATGTGAAGTGGCTGCTCTCAGAGAGAAGCACATCGTCCTGCAAAAGACAAATCAACTGTAAATACGGTTTCAGATTACAATAATAATTCTGCTCATTTCAGTGTCAAAAAACTCCTATCTGATATTAAATTGTTAAAAACTATTGTTACCTTATACCACATAATATCTGGGTCTGGTTTCCCTTCAACTTCAACAGCAAGACGTGACGTCTCCCCAATGCGCACATCCACATCCTCCATGATGGTTTCAAACTTAGGAGGCACTACGGAAGAAAAATAAGTAAAAAAGAGAGACAAAAAGATATGACAATCACTCTAAAACATTGAACATGAGTTTAAAGTAACTTCCTTCACATACTGTATATATTCTCATTATGATGTTCTTTTATAATATAGATATATAAATGTATAAATAGATACAAAAGCCCCATAAGGATGCTACCATTATTATATTTTTTAAATCCCAACGATAAAGAGGCAAGAGTCACAAAGTCATTTTTAGAGAAGCTATTCTAAATGTGTGATCCTTCACTTCAAAAATAGCTAAAGCTCCTCTTAAATTACACACAGCTTCCCTTTGTTGTCATTTACTGCTGCCAGGAGTAAGTAGTAAGTTCTTAGGATTCAAGCTGAAATGCTAAATGCATCATGTGGTCTCCTGCCTGAACTAAACTGACCTGCCATTGCCAGCTGAGGCGTGCAGAGGTCGCTGCCAAACTGGTTGCTGGCCGTGACCACCAGCTGACCGATGTCTGTGGTCCTGACTCGCTGCAGCTTCAGGGTGTGTTGATCGTCGTCTGGCATGCTCATCTCATACATCCCCAGTTTGTTGACCAACACCACCCCCCTCCTGGGGAAGACGGAGGCAGCATATCACAGTTAGAGCTAGATACAAACAATCAACCTTTTCCCACAGAAGTCTACATGTGTATGCAGGGATCTTCTTTAGCAGCAGGTAGCAAAGAGCATGAAGACAGAGAACAAAGCTTTCATCCAAGAAATTGCAGCGCTCCACAAAGAACATGTGCTTGAATGTCAAATGCTAAATTCAATCAAAGCAATGTGAACCACTGCACAGCGGTGCTTCTCAGTCCTGGTCCTATGAATCTAGACTCCTGCTATTTTTATTGTTTTTTGTAGAGGTTAGATAAGCCTGTTCTATCCCTATTTATAAAATAGTCCCTGATGAGAATAGGAATGGGATGAAACCCAGCATGTGCTCCGGCTCCTGAGAGACTTCTTCTCTCGGTTTCTGTTTGAAATGAGTTTTCTGCGCTTGTCAAGAAATCAGACACTGTCCCAGTGTTTAAACACAGATTAGAAACTCATCAATTCAGCACCGGCTTGTGTCCAACCTCAGTCACAACCTTTCATTATCTTACAGACCGGTGTATTATTATTTTTGCACCAGGAAAAACCCACCTCTCTGCACACTATCCTTTACATTCAAACCTGTAATGTGCCACTGGAGATAGTGGGACTAACCTTTTCCAGGAGACAGCTGCATGCACGTGGTTCAGCGTGATGGTGATGCTCGCAGGTTGGTTCTCAACCACATAAACAATGTCAGGTTTGTCCAAAATAACTGGCGCTTTCCTCAAATAGGGTCCTAAAGGGGTGAAAGATTTCAAAAGAAAACATGTTGTGGAAGCAAAATAGCCCGAACTCTCAAAAATTGACCGGTGCATGGAAAATAGTTTTTGCCTGTAGTGTCTAACCTTGAAAAAAGAAAAATCTATTTTATTATTATTTATTTTATATCTTTATATATTAAGTGGTGGCAGCCAAAGGCTTTCCTCAGCTTTGTTACCTCTGTCCAGCAGCTGGACCAGGTCAGTAGAGGCTGATGGTTTGCTCAACGTCTTCCCAGTAGATGTCAGGATTCTGAAAGCGTAGCGGACTCCCTTGGACAGGGAGGTGACGGTGTAGTTGGTCTCCCTCAGGTTAGAAGCCACGACAGACCACTGGATAGAGCCCAGAGACTGCTGCTGGACCACATATAGCAAGGAGCCGGTATCTACACACACATGTGGTGTTTAGTTATTTAATCTGGGACACTAAACACTTGAAGATACAGAGGGAAAATTATTTTATTTTGTTTTCAAATATGTGCTGATGACATATGAAATCCAAGGGCTTAACAACAGAATGAAAAGAAAGCATCTAGGACATGCTATAAATAGTTTTCCCTGCAAGTGTTTTATGTAAATTTCTTTTCTTTCTAAATTTTTTTGTGAAAGCCTTTCTCCAAAAAAAAGTCACAAAAGAAATTGTGCGATATTCAGGCCAAAAAAAGTAATTGGTATCATAGAAAAAAAAATGAACCTACCAAATGAAGAGTCGAGCCTCTTTGGTCTCTTCCAGCTGAGGCTTATAGTTTTCCCTGTAATGGCCTCTATCACAGGTGGACCATCAGGGGGGTCAGGAACAATATCTGTTTTCAAATGAATAAACACGCAAATATATACATATCATATGGGAAACATTGTAATCTCTCAACTATGGCATCAAACATTAAGCCTCCATCTGTACCTGTGACGTATAGATGTGCATAGCAGGCTGCTTTGCCCAATTTATTGGAGATGACAGCCTTGTAGACGCCCCCATGAGCGTGACAAGCGCTCCGAATGACCATACTGTGGACATCCCTGTCTGAAGAACACACACACGACTTTCTTATTTACCATCGTTCCCACCAAAAAAGGCTTAGCTTTGTTCGCGATTAGTTTTTTTGCTTACGCTGGCTCATTTTGCGTTCTTCGCTGCTCTCGATGCGCTTGCCGTTGTGGTACCAGGCGATGGTTGGGTAGGGCAGGCCCGACACCTTGCATTTCAGCAGCGCCTCTTTGCCTTCAATCACCTCCACGTCAGCCAGAGGTTTGACGAAGTCCGGCATGCTCCTCTTCTCCACCTCACTCTCCAACACTTCGGGCTCCTCAGGGATGGATGGCATCTTCTCCAACTTGGCCCTGGAGGAAGGAAACAGATATTGATGACCTTCACTGAAAGATTGACGGGTTTATTTAACTTTTGTCTGGCGCCTTCATTTCCTTTTTCTTTTCCCTTGAGAACAAAAAATTGCACCGCTGACTTTTATACTGACAGCTTGGTTTTATTTCCCCCCCTTTTGATCCTTTAAAATGACACAACGGCTCATAGGGAAATACTTCTCTTACATTTGAGAAGAGATGGCAGCTCGAGGTTCTTGCATGTAGAGCTCAGCGGTGCATTCAGATTTTCCGTGAATATTTTGAGCGACTGCTGTGTAGAAGCCTTCTGTATCACTGCTAACGTGGGCGATAACAAGTGAGTGACGACCCCCCTCTTGAAGGAAGCGAACATTATCACTCTCCTCTACTCTAGTCTCTAAAAGCGTGAGAAAAAAGAAATAAATCAGACAAGACATTTCCTCTGATATCCGTTAGTTATCTAGAAAACCACATAGATCAAATATCAGACGCAACACTGGAGATTCTTACCAAAATGCATCCATGTGACTCGAGGAGCAGGGGATCCGCTCACCTTACAGTCAAACCGGGCAGTGCGACCTTCTATGACCTCCAGGATGTCCAGTTTACGGGTGAACAGAGGCTCCTTGGATGCGGTGACACTCAGGTTTGCGCTTGAGGTCAACTCCTCTGTGAATGCAATATCACGTTCCTTAGCAACACGTTTTTTTACTGAGGCTTCTTTGAGCATCACCATTTCACTTTATTAATCACTACTTTTACTTTAAGCATACTTAATAAATATGTTGCATCTAAAATCTAGCAAAGATGGGATACAAAGCTGTAGAAAGATTGCAGCCTATATTCAAGAAATACAAGAAAAATCCCGTCCAACTCTGGAGGTCATTGATTACTCGATCCTTAGCCCCCCCTAACTTTACCCCATATTTCAATGAAACCCATTGAAGTTATTGAGTTATTAAACTAAAAGACAAACAGAAAAGACATAACCTTAACCTCCTTGGCAGAGATATGAACAGATTTGAATATTCATTTTCCAACCATTTTTAAACAACACTTAACTGCAGCGTCTGTAGTTTACCTTTAGCAGTGCTCAGCTTGCAAGTGTATGTTCCACTATCATCCTCGTGTACTGAATTTAACAGCAGACGGCACCTGTAAGATAAAACAAAACAGCCATTTTGGTTTCAGTCTTTTTTTTTTTTAAAAGCCTTTAATTCATTTTAACACACTTTTTATTTTCAACATGTATTATTTGTTAATTTGCCTGATTTTAGTTGCCTAAAATCCTGAAGTGTTTTAATCCTGGTTCAGCCATGTAAAGCTTTGTTTTGAAAAGCGCTTTATAAAAAAAAAAAATAAAAAAAAAAATAAAAATGTGCTAAATAATTCACCGTGTGAAAAATAGTGGTAGTAGCGAAATGACTCTTTCACCGACAGCACAGCAAGTTAGAACAATGGATTTTAAAAGGTCCAAGACTATTTAAGCAACCAACAACCAACTGCCCATTTCCCAAGCCTTCATTTACACTGTTCAACAATGAAACGAAACTAATGAAATAAAGAAATGAGTTAAACACATAGACATCACCAAAAGACATTTTACAAAAACACATATGAGCCCACCTCTTGCCATCAAAGGGCATTTTGCAGTTGAGCAACGCTGGCTGGATCAGCTTCCCGTTAGAGAGCCAGTCCACATCGACGTCTGGAGGTCCTGTAATGCGACACTCGAACACGGCCGACTCTCCAGCCTTCACCGCGGCACCTTTTACCTCACTGGTGATCTTCAATGCGGTCTGTGCTGCAGACGCTGATGAAAAAATATGGAAACAACAGCAACAAAGACATTTTACAAGATACGTGTTATACATACATTAACGGATTAAATTCTTCATTACTCACCTTTGACCTCCACTCTGCACTCCGCTTGCTTGGACCCGTACTCGTTGATGATCTTGCAGACGTAAAGCCCTGCATCTGACCTCTGAGCTGAGCTGATTCTCATTTCACTGGTGCCGTCGTCTGTGTCTCGCACAGCGAAGCGCCCCGCTGTCTTCACCGTGACTCTGTCCTTCAACCTGGGTCAATATAAAGTGGCTGTCACAGTCGTTCATACTCAGGTGTTTAATGGAGGGCTGCGTGTGTGATACAGGGAAACAGTGAGTGACCTTGGCTGAGATAATAGCGCCAGGGGTCTACGACGATGTCTTACCAGTAAATCATGGGTTTGGGCTGCCCTGCGACTCTCGCTGAGATGACGACATCTTGACCTTGAGTTACCCCCTGGCCACATGGTGCCACCTTTTATAGAATCACAAGTATTAAGGCTTTCAAGGTTTGAGGGTTTTCCCTTTTGGACTAGCAGCCTAAATTTGATTTGAATTAGAGCTAAAACAATAAAACTAATGTAAATGTAATAAATTGAACATCTTTGGTTTTTGGATTGTTGGTTGGTTACGCACATTTCCTATGTCACCTTCTTATGGTATTTAAAACAAAATGTACAGCCATTTTATAGATAAAATAATTAATAATCCATCATTTTGGGTCGGTATTTGGGAAAATCTGCATATTTCTGTTGGGATATGTGCATCCATAGACAGTCAGTCCAAAAGAATTAAAAAACAAACCGAGATTTTGCTTCTAAGACTCTACTACCTGAAATGAGGGAGCTTCTTTGAAGTGGACTCTTTTCCTCGGAGCAGGTGAGTCCCCGAGCTCCATCGCCTCCTCCTGAGGGCTCAGATACTCCTCCTCTGGCTGGGTCCGACTACTGACTTCAAAGGCCCCGGCTTGTTTCCCACATTGCATGTGGGTTGGCTCTGGAAGGAGAGTGATACTGGACATAAGTATAATAGACTTTCAAGCAGACATCAGCAACATCTAATTTACCTTCAAGTGGGTTCATGAAAAAGTCACTCTGATATGTACACTTCTTAAAGCGAGACACTACAGGCAAAAACATTGTTTTATTTTATTCACTGGTCAATTTTGAGAATTTGGGATATTTTGCTTCCATACCAGGTCTGTTTATTTTACAAATGTTGTCTATTTGCTTCTATAGATTACCACTAAATTCACCAAATGTTTGCTCATTTGCATATTTAAATAAAACTTGGAATACAAAAAAATGATCGTCTTAATGCCAGTAATCAATGTATTAGTTCAAATGTTTACCCTATTCACCTGTAGTGTCCCCCCTTAATTTGTGTTATTAAGAGCAAATCTCTTTGAAATATGGCTAACATGGCACCAGGACGGCTTGTTAAACCTTTAGATAGGAACAATCTGTCAGGGCTCTGATGTTTACAGTCTCTGCTTGCTTTTCTTGAGATGACTATCTTTGCCAACATGAGCAGTTGGCAACATAGAGCGCTGAGTTAGAGATGAGTGGGCCATGTGCACCCACATACATGCGCACACGCACGTGCACACGCACACGCACGCACGCACAGCGTAGGGGACCTCTCTGAAGTGTCTGTAACTACACAGATAATGAATTAATCCCTTAATCCCTGACCCAATCATTCGCTTATTCCCATGGAGTTCCAGAGCAGACACTGTGTCTGGACTCCTGGCAGCTTCTGTTAAAGTCTGAATTAATTCGTCGTTGGATAGAGAAATATAAAACTCTGTCACCCTACACTACCTCTCTTTAGACTCCTCCGTGTTTCCCTGTCTGCCTTGTTGCTTTCTTTTTGTCCCCGCTTCTCACTTTCTCTGTAAAACCCAAAACTCAGACAGCTGGCATAAGCAGATAACACTGTTAAAAACTGAAAAAGAATGACATCCATCCGTGTATCAAAACACGTCCTCTCATGAGGAGGAAACAACAGCAGAATGGATAGATAAAAGTGCAGACGTACTGCTATTAAACCTAGTCGAGAAAAAAAGGGTCATCTGCTGTAAACTGCAGGTAAAAGAAGTCAAAGACAGGCTTGTCCGCAGATGCTTAAAAATACACCTAAGTATACATGCAAAGCTGATTTATAGCAATAAAACATTGAATCTTTACAGAAAAACACAATTTATGCTGTATTATTTGTCTTATGTAGGTAGGCATTCTGATTAATTGTCATCATGCTGGCAATAAAAACGGAAAAATAACAAAATAACGTACCTAGAGTCACATCTCTGAGCGGCGTCTGTGCACCAGGGGATAAGTCCCGGGAGTATTTACACAAACCTGCCAACTCTTACACAACTGCTGCACAGTCCGAGCCAGCTAACCTTCTTTTTCAGTCCCATCCTCTACTCTCTCCTCTGCTTCCCCTCACTGTTATGTCCGTAGTCGCTAACATTCCAATACACACAATAGTATCTGAAAAGATCATATTGTCGAGGTTCATTAAAGTTTTGAGATGAGGATATTGTGAAATGTATAAACAGCTGGAAACTTATTTGATGTTTTAAGCAGACATGAGCAGAATACATTGTTAAACTCCACCATGTTGAGGTTTGACATCCTTTGTGGCATATAAATCATTCTCTCGCCAAAGATCTACTCTGTTCCCAGCTGAAGTGACTCACATAATCTCCCAGCACATTTTGACAACTCCAAGCCCTGCGGCGTGAAATCTAGAGAGATGAAAAACTCCATGATTGCAGCAGCAGTAATCTCGCACAGGGACATAAAGCAGACTGCAATTACCCGGGAGAACAAGAGGGCGGCTAAAAATACTCCTGCAAGTTAGACTCCACTGGCCTAATATGGCAACACACTGCTGGTGAGACAGTACCAGAGTGCACGCTCACATTTGTTGACAAAACTGGGGAAGCGCAGGTTTCATTTACATGAGCTGAATTAACACTCTTGGTAGCAGTACAAGCTTTTCACAGACACCATACAATATAAACACACCTCCACCGTGGGCATATTTGTAACAGCGACCTTTTTCCAAAAGGAATATTTATTTAGTTTACTCCCGATACTGAATGCCATGCCTGCCTTTAGGACTCGGGGGACCTTTTGTGTGACGGGGCAGGTCTGCCGTTTTGAATCTGCACCGATGGGAGCTTAGTGCCTTTAAGAATTAATGGGTTGCCATGGCGACTATTGCTGCGAGGAGCCCCGGTCGGGATGCTGAGCTCCAGCAGGCCTTTGTAGTCATTAAGACAGAATGTCAGGCGGAGGAGGGCTGGCAGTGGATTAAAGCCAGTTTGTGTGTGTGAGTCAACATGTTCATGTATTTTGAGGAGAGCGTCGCTCTCATGTGCCTCAATGTCTTCATTTAAATTTGAGTTACATGCTTGTAGACGTGTCGGCGTAGCATCAAATCTAACAGCAAATCCATCCATCTCTGTCCTCACCTGACTGGATATAGAGGGTCGCGTTGCAGGACGCTCTGCCCGACGCGTTGGCAGCCGTGACGCAGTACGACCCTGCGCTGTTCGGCCTCATCTGCTTTATCACCAGACTGTACTTCTCACCCTCAGCCTTAACCACGTGGAAGGCATCGCTCCGTATCTCCACATTATTCTTCCTCCATGTCACTGAGAAGGCAGAGAAAAACACATTTAAGCAGATGACAAACCTAACGAAACCTCCCACAGAAAAACGGATATAGCACAATCCACCGTACAAAGATGAGTGATGAATAAAGCTCATTGGTTTCGGTTTATGCAGGTTTTCAGTGAAAGAGTTTTTTTTTAAAAGATGGAGAAACAGATTTTCAACTGGATTTTATTTCCCCACATACAAATAGTTGTCTTTTCTACTGCAAGAAGACACTAATCACTGCATTTTGCAATGAAAAAAGTGAATTAATGCAAATGCAGAAGAGCTGATTATGTAAAAACAATAATTCATAAATCAAGTTAACGTTTGTTCACTAAATTACAGTATTCAGCTTAAACATTTTTGGTTCAAAAATGCTATCTTTAAAATCTGATTGTCACCTGGAAATTTGTAGTATAGACTTTTTAAACTTATCTTTCACAATACAATTTGCATCTCTAGTAATGTAATGAGTAACAAAATAAGAAAAAAACACTCATTAATACCGTATAAAGCATGTTCTCTGTTGTACCTGTAGGGGACGGGCTCCCAGTGATGATGCATTTCAGCGTGACCTCGGAGCCGCTGGATCCCTTGGTGTCCACAAGAGTCCTCTCAAACCTCGGGCCCTCAGCCGGCTCCTCATCAGCAGACAGGGAGGAGTCATCAGATGAGCCCCCTGAAAACAGAAGGTCAGGTTTATGTCACTTTTAAAATGTGCTTTACCAAAGTATAATGGCATTGTAATTTACAGAAGGTATACCTAGGCAGGGCTTTCCCAACCTGTTTGGTTAGTGACTCTTGAAAAACTTGAAAAAAGTCACCAAAAAAAAAAAAAAAAGATGAGCTCTTAAAAGCTAAAAAAATATTTTTACTGTCCCAGAGTGTTTAACCTTAATTAATCTAGTGTAAGAAAAAAAGTAAATGTATAATGTCTGTGTATTCAGTATTCAGCAAAAATGTAATTCCTTTTTCCTAATTAGTTAAAAGTCCCATAACTCATCAAATTAATCTTCCAGGATCCCACCCTTACCGTAGGTTGGGAATCACTCACTTAGGCTAATAGGGCTGAAGTACTACTTCAAATACTTAAAAAGTTGGCTCATACATAAGGTTTTCAAAATCCAGAAAAAGATAAACAGAGCTTCTACAATCACGATTTCTGAAGGGACATTGTGAACGTGGCCCTTTGGGTTCTGTTGATCAAGGCAAACATAACCTAAAAATATACTTCTCTATAATCCTAAAAAATAAAAATAAAAGCCACCTAGAAAGAAAAAATAATGATTATGTTTTTTCTCGTTTTGAGAGACGTTGTTTTTTTTATTGACTTTAGTGCAAGTAATTTTGGAGCCAGCAGCTTGTGGCCATTGAGGGAACTGCGTCTTTATGCAGTTATGCATTGGGTTTAACATTCATCCATGGTGCATGGTACTTGTTTTGGCTTCATAGATTTTTACAAAGACGCTCATCATCATAAAATATGCCCTACCTTCCTCTGGAGACCTGGGATGAACAGAACGACCTCTCCTGCTCTTGCGAACTTTCCCTTCTTTGCTTCTGGTCTTGCTTCTCTCGTTGCTCCTGTCTGCAACACACTCGGTCTCCATGGGTTCATCCTCCACCAGGATGGTGGGGATGTTCACTTTCAAGGCGGGAGACGTCCGCCCCGCCTCTGCCTTCCTCCTTTTCACGAGAGGGCTGATGGAAGGAGTGGGTGATGGGGCGAGCCGGGGGGGCTTGGGTGGGTACTGGGACCCTGGTTCCCTCACAGTTATTGGGGATGCTCTCTTCCCACTCGGGCTTGGTGATCTATTGTCTGCTTTGTTTTCCATCTTTGTCTCCCTCTTCAAATCCGTCCCCAGATCTCTTACAGTGGATGAGGATTTTTGAGACGTGGCAACAAGTGCGTCTTTGTCATCTGCCGGAGAGCTTTGTAGGGTTTCCCTGTGTGCAAAGGCAAGAAAACTGTTACGTAACACTGACAAGGACTCAAGGAAGTGTGAAATTAATTGGAAATTTTGTGTCGAGATTTGTTGACAAAAAACTAATCTTACAAAGAAAAATAGACACACACATATTTTACACACAAGTTCATCAGTAAAGATAATTTTTAATTCAAACCTGGTGAGGCCTGTTCTTGTGGCTGTTGGCAATCGTTGCCCTGGTAACTGGTGAACTGGTTTCGTCTCCATGGTAACAGAGTTTTTTCCTGTGCCTCCTCGTGATGAGCGATCCCCTGGTTTCCCCTGTGAATCTGGCTGTGTCATCTTACTCTCTTCAGGGTTGTTACTCTGAGTAACCAGACCTGTGCCCTGGGCCTGTGGAGAAGTCTGCAATCTGCCCGCTTCCCTCTCCCCAACTTTTCTGTCCTCCAGAGCTCGCTCCCTTGCCTCCAACTTTTTTACCACTTGGGGAGGAATTGGCTCTAGTTTCCCCGTGGTCAGCCTCTCTTTCTGCGACAGCTGCTCAGTGGAATACGCCTTCCTCAAGCTTGGTTTCCCCACAAGTTTTTTGATCCTCTGGAGCTCTTCTGCAAACTTGCTCTGGTAGCTCTGCACCCTCTGGGAGTAGCTCGTCTTGTCCTCTAAAGAAGAGGCCCGTTGCTTGAACGCTGCTCGCTTATGGGCTGCGCCCTGCAGGATTCGGTCCTCCTCTTTGCTCGGACCTCCTGCCTTCTTTCCGCTGTCGTCTGAGTCGCAGGAAGCTGCTCGTCCGAATCTAGATCCTGATACGGTACCGACTCCTCCGGGCAGATCCACACTAACCCTTCGCTCCTCAAAAGCACAGACCTTGTCGAAGATCTTGGGCCCTGCACGAGCCAGTTTGGGTGTCATGACAACACTGCTAACACTTGATGCCTGGTCTGTCTTAGTAGATTGGGGATGTGAAGGTTTGGTTTTACCCGGGTCTTGGTCTGGGGTACTGATGCTGTTTTTGTGCGTACTGGGAGGTGGCTGGGGAGAAGACAGGGGGACAGGGGGGGAGAGCCCCTGTGATTCGTCAGCAGTTTGAGTCCTAGAGGGGTGAGGAAGGAGTGAGGGGAAATGGAGGTGTGAAGTTAGAGCTCTAGTGCAGCTTCCGTAGGCGTTGGAAGAGTAATAAAGAAGCAGATGAACGTCCATTTGTGTCATTTTGTTTATGTTTCATGTTCACCAGTGAGTTCCTTGTGTTTAGTCTGTCTCATTTTCAGAGAGCAACACATCAGACAGTGTAAAATTAAATGGCAGAGATAGGAATAAAAATAAAATAATGTTGCCCACATGTAAGATTTCACACATTCTTAAGAACTTAATCTAACTGTGGCGAAGTGGAAGACACCCTAAGACAGTAATAATTGAAAATTTTAGGCATGTTGCAGCAACAAAATTGCAGATTTACAACATGAACTCTTACAAAATGCCAGAAAAAAATCTCCCTGCTTCAAATACAAAAACATCATGCTTTAAAAATAACCTGTGAACCACATGATCATTAATTTGTGAGAACACTCATGCTAATATTAGCTTGGATCAAAGCCAGCAACCCATGCATGCCACAGCAAACCTATAAAGTTATGGTGTTATTCCAAAAGTGAGGGGCGGCTCTACAAAACATGCAGTGGGTAAAAAGAGTAATCACAGTTTTAAAAAGTGCTGAATAATAAATTTTAGCAGATTGTACCATCGTGTCCTCTCTAATGGCTATAAGAAATATTAACAATGATATTTAGTGAGACCTGTAATCATTGTTAGATTGAAACCAAACCACACTCAGCAATAAAAAGAGTCGAAGGAAAGTGTGACATCAAAATAAAAATGGGAAGTAACAATACTGTATGAAAAAAAGCTTGAATACATGATATAAGAGTAAAAAATGAATAGCTTTTGTAACTTATCACATATGGAATACAGTTTTTGCAAGTTGGGTCTATGGCGAATGTAAAGTCTTGTCTTATGTCTCAGTTTTCTTTGCAATTTGGGGGTTTTGGCCATTCTTTTTAGTTTTTAAGTGGAATCCTAAAAATAAAATGCCATGTGCTATAACGGCATAGAAAATGTCCTCCCTCTGTAGAGGCTGAACATGCTCCCATAGTAGTCGCTGCCTACAGAAACACTTTCCTCTGACCCCTGAACAGGCCGTGCCAGGTTAGCGTGAGACGCCCGGATTAGCGGTTCCACACCCAGGTGACGGACAGGGGGGGCCCCCTCAGCGGGAGCCCCACCGAGGGCTTGCCTGGCAGGGTTTGTGGGGTCCAAGTGGGGACCTGGAGGGCGGGAGCCCAGAGCGCGGAGCTCTCGCTCCACCACGGGGTCATAGGCTCCAGGGAGGGTGGCCCGGCGATCTGAAGCGTCTGGGTTATAGTCCATCATCCCGCCTCCCTCACCTGGAGAGAGAAGAGACCAAAACCAAAAATGTGTTAGTCTGTCCGTATGAACTACACTGTCTGTTCCTCGCAGAACGGATCACAATTATATAGTAAGAATGAACATGTCACCCAGTGCAACAGTGAGGCTCATTGATGTAAATCAGGCTTTGGCTAATTGTTGGATCAATAAACTGTTGGTTTTGGTTTTATAGAATATCACCAGACTTATCCTTTGATATAGACGGATGGTGACAAACTTTATTAACTTGAATACCAGACAGAGAAAGTTGAGAGAATGTGTCAATAGTGTTAAATGAAAGGTAAATTAATTGTCAGATTTTTTAATTAGTTGGATGCTGTGTATTAAACTTTGAAGTCCATTTTGGTTTAATGTCAAATCCGTTGTGAATTGAACATCATTGGAACACCTTTAGCACTTTCATTTCTAGACTTCGTTCTTTAGACTTTTCTCTTCCCTTTTTTTTTTAAATATTACAATTTAGCACAAGCATGGATAATCAAGGCTTATATTTTGTTCTAGTGTCTGCATAATGTATATAATACCTTTTTATATCTCCAAAAAAAAAAAAAAATCATGTAAAAAAGATTAATTAATTAACTGAACGATTCAGCAATAAAAAGAGCAAGAATCCTGAGCTGGTAGAAAATGATACTGATGTAAAGTGGAGTGCAGGAACATCATTAAGCATAAAAAAGGGCAAGATGGATAAAGGGTCTATTGATTGCTTGAAACAGAAAATGAAACAGAACGTGTAAGGGCTACGTTGTGGAGCATGCACCACTTAAAGAGATCCTCCCCCGTCACAAATCAGGTAATGATTGACATTTTAGTGATGAGCAACGGAGACAGAAACGCTTTGGCAGCAGAAAGAAAGAGCAGTCAGCATCTTCCTTTAACGACGGAAACCTTGAAACAGCGATGGTGCTGAGGATATAAAACGACAGACTCCTACTGCCATCACAAATGATACTGACTCAGCGCCAGAATCAGAAAAACAAAGTATATCAGGAAAGCAGAGGAACTAAATGAGAACTCTTCCCAGAGCGGCCACTGAGGGAAATATAACACGCCTCAAGGCCTTGACATATTGAGCTTTAAAATTCACTTTTCATTTCTCTGCGGGGTGTTGCACAACATTTCATTTTGTAGAACAGGCTTTTAGTTCTCCGTTTTGACGCTAATGGAGAATGTAATTCTCGCAAAGAATCATACATGTCCAGTGGATCTAAACAGGGCCTGTCTGGAGTGACACAAAACTGAATCTTCTGCAGAAATGCATCTGGTTTATATTTAACAAGGCATTCTAGTTTGCGTATGCAGCTAAGGCAACCGAAATCTGCTCCTTGTAGAGAACAAATGATGCATCACCTCATCCCCTCCCTCATTCGATATTCTCTTTCTATTTTTTTTGTTTCTCGTCCTTGGAGGGACGTGATGAGGGCGTAGTCAGCACGCCAACGCGAAAGCTTAGAAAGTGCAAACACTGAGTACGAGCGAGGGAAGAATATGAAATGTCTTTCTGGTACAGGTGTGAATATTTCAGATCTATATTCAGACATCCTGTTGCCTGGTTAGGACCGGGCGCTGAGGGCATGCAGGTTTTGTGACGCCAGTACACAAACACCACTTTAGCAAATGAGTAAATACTCTTTCAGGAATTCCTTTGACCTGTGCAATGTTGACAGGAAAGGGCTCACTCAGGTATAATTGGGCGCTGACTGCCACTCAAGAAAATCATTTTTATATTTTTAGACATTTGCATTAAGAGATCATGAGTTGTCAAAAACAAAAAAGGCTTAATTAGATTTGTGTCGGAGCTAACATTCACTGAGACCCGTGGTAGTGTGACCAGACCCTTAGGCTGCAGTTATAGAAATATATATGAAGTAAATCGTAGAATATGAAAAACTGTAGGGCTGCAACTAACATATATTATAATTATTGATTGATCTGTCCATCATTTGGTTGAATAATGGATTATGGTCAATGAAATGTCAGCAAATGACCCATCACCATGTGTGACCAAACTGCAAAAATACTCATTTTACAAAGATATAAAACAGAGAAAAGCAGTCACACTTGAGAAGCTGGAAATGTTTTAGTCTTGGTTGTTTAAAATAAAATGATTCAAATTAGTATCTCCTTCTCAGCTGATCAACACGGCTCTTACAGACATAATGCTCTGCATTTATTTACATATTGATTTAAATTGGCAAAGCACAAGTACACAATATAGCAGAAACAGTCTCAGTTTTCTGGGCTGTGTGTTCCCTGTGGAGTCACGCAGTGAGATCCAGACCTGAGACAGGTTCCCTGCTGAAACTAGGGCAGTGTGTCACTCTGTTGCGTCACAACATGAGGGATTCATGGGAAATGGACTGCATTTATATAGCGCTTCTCTGCCGTGTAAGGTTCCTAGCGATTACTAGACGACTGCTCGACCTCCTATTCATGCATTCTGCCATATCGGGTTGTATCCAACGCATGTCTTGGGCCAAACTGATAACAACCTCCATTGAATCTATCAATCCGCATGGAATCTTAATTTTGGAGAAGTGTGTTTTTGGCAGCGGTGTTGATGCTGCAGTAAATCATATTGACTATAAATAAGGTTTAAAGAGCTACTGAATATGGGCATGCTGCACTCTGCACATCTTTTATAAGTATTGCCAGTTTGCAACTATAAATATATATATTTAAAAAGCTGAAATGTCAGTTTTTAAAGCTAATAGGAGATGCTAAAACTGTACATAAAGCTCAGCAAGATTTTAGGTGAAATACCTGAAGGTCCTCTCCGTCCGGCCTTGTCTTGGTGCCTCCCGAGCCCTTCTTTTGTTTCCATCTGAGGTTCTGTGGTCTCATCCTCTGTGGTCTCAGAGTCTGAAATAAAGAGACGGAAGACACAGAGATGAGAAGGAGAAAGAAGATGGAAATCATGAAAGAGAAATTGAGGTGGAGAAGAGGAGACTGAAAACAACAACAGAGTCCCGGTGAAAATGACATTTCACATTTGCTTAGCGGCACAGAGTTTGATGGGTCCTTGAGCTGGGCCCCGAGAATGAAATAAAAAGGGTTGAAGCTCGAGCGCGACACGAAGCCAGCTGTGGCTTATAAAAAGACATGGCTGATACATGGAGGGGAGGGCAATGTATAGATGCTCTCCCCTCGGGTCTGGATCTGTTTGACTTTGATAACAAATCAGCAGAGTGAGCGTGGTTTCTTTCCTTAGACTGAACACTTTGTTCCTTTTATTTTTACTTTAGTTGATTTATATTTCTATAAATATCTCACCTGCCATTTAAACACAGTACCTCTTAACTGAAAGAAGATTTACAATTCAATAAAGTGTTAGAAAAAATTTGAAAATTCAAATGATGCCAGAAAAAGAAGGTATTAAAATTGAAATATTTTTCCCTTTGGAAGAAAAATGTTCACATTATGACTCCAAGCCAACATTTGACTAGATGTCAAAATTCTGAGATGATTACTGGGTAACCTTTTCAAAGTATCAGTATAAGTGAAACAACATGAAGTGATATTTCTGTGCGGCAGCGAAGAAAATGCCAACCATTTAGAAAATGCCATCATATTTGGGAGATACGGTCACAGAAACTCAAATCACAAAAATGTAATAATTATGTGCCAACAAAGGAAGGACAGGGAAAACATCCATGGCTAGTCTTGATTTTATGAGGAACATTCAAAAGCAGAAAGAAGAGATAAATATGGGTGCAGACAAAAACATTATATGGAGTACTGATTTCTTGAATAATTTCTCATCTTAAATATGAAGAAAACACAATGAAGGGAAGTCGACTGAGAGCAAAAGGAACCACACATACAGTAGGGTCACAATAAACTGCCTGAAACCACATCTCTGTGGCTGAGAGATCACGTTACATCAGCAGGGTGAACAGATGAAGTCAAGGAGCGACGGATGGGAAGAGGAAAAAAAAAAGGCAGAAGATGAATCAAGACAGGCAGGTTTACCATAGCTTTGCTTTCGGCAGGAGCGGAAAACTTCACTTCCATAGTGGCAGCAAGAGAGGGCAGACGGGAGAGCACCGTTACTATGGAAACCAGCATCTCTCTCACCCACACGACCAATCCTCTTCGTACCCATTAGAGTCTAAAATCACCAGCCAAACTGCTGGCTGGCTGACAGATATGTTTTCTGGTTAGAGAGCTTGTGAAGGAGGAGGACGACAACCACAAGATAGGTTGCACCTCATTGCGCCTCGCATCAAGTCAAATACTGATTAGATAATTCCAGAAGGTCTGCCTAATGATAAGAAAGCCAATGTAACATGAACAATCACCATTAACTCATTACATTACTAGCAGCGTGTGTGCCTTTTCCTGGATGTGGGTATGTGGATCCACCCATCTGCGTCAAATGAAGTTAAATAGCTTGCACGCCAGGCAAGGGAAATCGACTCAGCAATGTAATCATGGGGGAATATATTTCACAGGGTTTGGCTTGTGTAGTAATGTAAATATAATTTGGAGTCAAGTACGGCAAGCTTGGATCGTAGATTGCACAAATGTTGCCAAATATTATACCGTAAACCATCGAGGCCACACATTATTCACTCAAGGATTTTATGCAGAGAGGCAACAGAGTGATTAGAAAAATATTGCATTGTGGGGGTGGATGTACTATAATAAAAACCCACTGTCGAGGTAAGCAGTCAAGCAGTAAAAACATATAAATACATAAAGCAATATAAATGTTCTACAACAGCAACTTTCGTATATAAAAGTTATTGAAGGAATAAATCTAAATGAATGCTGTTGATGGCTAAACAAACGAATAATGAGGCCCGAGCAGATCATAAGGTTACAGTAGTTTAGATTTCTAACAGAAAAGAACAGAATATACTACAACAGAATAGAGTAGAATTGGTGTAAAGCTTATACTGACAACACACCATGGGTAAATCTGCCAAATGTCCGTGTGGAATGCCCAGTTCTCTGAAACAAGATACAAAGTACAATACATTATTCAGCAGCAAACACAGCCACATATTCTGTTATACACAAAACACTAGAGTGCAAACTGCAAAGATCTCTTTTCCTCAAAAGTATTGTTGTTGTCACATCCTTAACTCTAAGTAGCAGAAAGTGTGAATACTTTCAGCATGCCGGATTCGTAGTCGAATTAGTCACCGTGTGGAAATCACTGTTTACGAATTCCCACAAAGTATGATAAAATATCATACAGTCTTCCAGAGTTGACTGTATGACAAGACACTTTAGATATAACAATGGCATCTAGTGGTGAATTCCTTGAGCATGTAAGTTTCTTCCTGACCTTGGGAACAGTATATGTGGCAAAATAATCCCAACTCAAAAGTCCACTTGTTTTTGGAGCTTTCACAGCTTTTATCATTGTCACAAACTGGTAAAAACTAATTCTTAAAGTCCAAGCTGACATCTTCAAATGTCTTCCAAAGCCAAATATATTTGATTTACCATGACATAGTAGTTGCCGATTTATTTTGTCTTTGTCTTGATTGAGTAGGTTAATCAGTTGGTCTAAAAATAATAAAATTTATTTTCAGTCCAGTGAATCATCAATAACTCAATTTGTTAGTTTTTAATATATACATATATATATATATATATTTTAAACATTTATCTAGCTAACTGACTTCAGAAAACTATATGATCATATCAGGTTAAGAGTCCGCTGAGAGTCGATAAATAATATTGAATTATTTCCCGACAACAAAGATGAATTTCTAAAATGATAAATATCTGACAAACTCTCAAGGCCGTGGCTCAGTAAGTGTCCCTGCTGATAAAGCAGTTGGTAAAACTGCTTCTTAAACAGTCTGTCAATCAGCACCAAGGAGAGCTCCTCAGAATGACTCACTGCTTTGCAGTGGATAGAAAGCGAAAGTAGCAAAAGTGCGAAGTGAAATGACTCATTTAACACTCTTTTCCCCCCACGTTTGGTGCACGCTCCCCATTGGTTAGTGTTATCGTGTCAGGCATTTGATTAACTGTTGCCTTGTGATAACTGCTGTTTGACTCCACTAGAAGCTTCCATCGTTGTCGTGATCTCCATTGTCATGGCCTCAAGGCAATCATATCAGCAAAGCCAGCCACAAACGGCATCCTTTTGAAAAGGCTGCATTTGGCAAATACTTCAAAAGAATTCTATGGGTAATCCTACCAGCATTATTCTCACAGATCTGCTGCTGGAAGCATAGAACAAGTCTCAAAGGGTTGATATAGATGCAGAATTCAGGAGGCAAAGCGACCATCAGAAATCAGCTTTATAATGTGCTTTGCTCACACTCCGTAGTCCTTCAAACTGCCTGCCCTGTTTCTCATGTCTCCATGGAGTGTAGCCTACTGACACACTTTTCATCTGCTCCCAATTTGTGAACCCTGTTATAATTACTTTTATATAACAAAACTGTCACGACCTCCAAGACAAGATACATATTTCACCGAAAACACAGAACGCAGTACAGCAGAAACTTTTTCTTGTGTTTTGGTATGAGGGATTTAAAAGATGATTTCCATTGCTCATACCGTATGAAAATATATTTTTTTGTCGTTTTCCTGGGCGGACTTTCTTTGTTATGTTGTCCTGATTTGCCCTCAATTTATCGAAAGATACAACGCGGAGGTAAACAGCAAGCATCATCTCTCCTATCCATACTATTGCTCTTTTTGTTTTTTCCAAACAGAATTGAAAGTATAAAATAGTGATGCTAGGTTGCAATTAATACAGTACATTCCCTACAAAATATATCTAAAAATATTTCTTTTACCACTTATCAATTACAAATGAACACATTTGCATCTAATTATCAGGTAAAGGGTGTGGTATGACTTCCCACTATGTAAAAAAAAAAAAAGACACTTTATATCTCTATAAAAAAACAACCTTGGTAAAGCTTAATACCGTAATGATTAAATGCAGTTTTTCCCCCCAGTAAAAGAAACAAAATGTACCTGAAATCTCTTCTTGGACCAGATTTTCTTCATCTCTCTCTCGTAGTGCTTCCTGTCAAGCGTGCGAGATTACCTGTGGCATGAGCTCACAAAAAAATCCCTATAACCCGAATAAGCCCAGGGAGTGGCATGAACAAAATTCTAAAAAAATCAAGATTCACAACGGGATTCAGCTGCCTTTTGTGCGTGGGTGTGTTTACTCTCCAGTCTGGCAGCAAGGCGGGGAGAAAGAGAGAGGATGCAAATAAGCCGGAGCCAGGTGTCTTTGTGTCTGAGCGTGTATCCGCTGATGTGAACAGCGTCCCTCTCTGACGTAGACGTTTCCTTTAGAGGGGCAATTCTCAGCTGATTTGTCCAACTCCCCCCCTCTGCCCGCTCTGCCTCAATCGAGAGCACACTCAGTACGAGAGGAGGTGGGGGTTGGAAGTCTGAGCATAAGGGGTGTGTTGGTCTTGATTGCAGAGATGAGAGTGGTGAATAAGAGGAGGAGGTGGGAAAAAATGAGGAAGAAACAACTGGTTTCAACAGAGCATGTTGATTTTTTTTTTTTTTGAGCAGCAGCAGGCAAAGATGAGAGCGACAAAGAGCAAGATTAAAGCAAAGAAAGAGTCAGAGAGAGAAGAGGGAATAGACAAAGAGAAGAGATGGAGAGTGGAGGCGAGAGCATGAGACAAGGTTGGTGGGGGAAAAGATTCAAGAGGGAGGAGGGAAAGCAGAGGAGAAACATAAAGAGGAAGCTAGAGGAAGATGCATAGATGATAGGGTAGAGGAGATGAAATGGCTAGACATTACAGAGGGGGGGAAGGGTGAGTGAAATAGATCTGTCTTCTTAGAAATCAGTGCAACCCTCCTTAATACAAACAAAAGCAAATCCATACATCATTCTTACACCTACCTCTCAGTCTATTCCTTTGTTTTCTTTGGGTTTTCTTTGTTTTCCGATCTAAGCTAAGGTGCAGCATTCAGCAAAACCCATAAGCCATAAATTATTTAACTACATTCCATGTCTGTTAGCATTAACCAGTGATAGGGTCAAGGTTAGCACAGCCTCAAGCAGCCGAGGGCTATTTGGACTGGGAGAACTAACACGTTCCCCCTACTGGATTACAATATGATGCAGGTACACTCCAGCAGCAGTCACAGTTCAACTTCAAAATAATAATCATTATGGATCCATCGTTAAGTCTATTAAATGACGAAAAATACAGAAAATGCTCAATTAATGAAAGCATTTTAAAATATATTTATTGGTTGCATTTAGAATTAATCTCACTAAAACACTATTGATATAATACTGATATCTATTTCTACATAGAGCGGTGTGTAAATCAGACAGAGAATATTATAAAACTCTCTCCTACATGAAGTCTGATTTCTTGCACAAACGTGACAAGAATATATAACTACTTCCCACCATCCATCTACCTCCTCCTTCAAACCTCTCCCTCCGTCTCTGAAACACACTCTGACACACGTTAATTGTCCTTTCAGACACATCTGTGCTCTCCACACCTCCTCCATCAAAATGAATCTAAAAATAATTACAGACAGACCCAGATCTCACTCTCTAACCACCCAGAATCCTTGTCCACATTTCAGCACAGCTCTTCTATCCCTGACTGCTGACTTGCTTCGCTGAACGATGTGCTTTTTATTGTTGTTAAGCGAGGCATGTTACTATTTACGGCCTTGTAAACACAAATCAATATGAGATTTACTCCTGCCATGAATAAGGAGTTGCTCAGTGAATGATTTTGATCCTGGTCATTATCTGTTTTTCCTCTTTCTCCTTTTCTTTGATGATCATCACCCAGCAACACGTGGTATTTTTTAGCTAAATTAAATCCCAAACTAGATGGAAATTTAAATAATCTTTCACTAAAAGACAAACCTAGATGCAGTGGATTGCAGTTTTCAATTGTTATTTTAATAAACCTCCTTCTATTCACCCTCGCCCGCCTCGCACTCCTCCTCCATCCATCACCAGTGAGAGGCATTCGGTCCAGCACAAAGTGCAGCAATCGATACCAATGCTTTATGCGTGATATGGGATACACCCCCAAGTAACAGTTCAAACGCCCCTGGATCAATAAGCCCATCATAACACAAGATTCCATGACCGTCATCCAATGAGAGGGCAGATTTGGTGGTGAAGCTTCCATTTGCTTGGAAATCTGTCTCATGAGGTTGTTTTTTTATGCTCACTAAAAGCCACTACGACTCAGCTTCAACCAATCTCTGGCTGTAATATCAAAAGATAATTAAATTTTATTGGTGCATGTTATTTATCTTACTCTGAATCTGGTTTTATTTGAAGGCTCAGGAGGCCACATTGTCTTCTGCACTGCAGTATACACAGACTTGGACATAAACCAATCCTCATTATTGACCTCTAACATGCATCAGACATGCATTTCTTTTTACAACTCAGATTTAAAACACCCCTGTTGAATCATCCAGCCCAACGGCTGCAAAATTTAGCTTCTACCATTTCAAAACAGATGGAGAAATTATATACACTGAATGAGCGTTAAAAAACATTTTGGATAGGTGCAATCCAGAGCATGCCATAGTTTAATTAGCTTAAAACAACAATAGAGTAAGCAGACTTCACGGAAAGCCATTGATTTTGTGACAGAGGCTGCTTTCTGTGGAGCAGCCTTGATGTATGCCTTCCAGGCATGCAGCTATATCAGCAGCAAGTCTGGCATGATCTCTCTGCAACAGATTCTGCTGCTTTAACATCACACTGTGATGTTTCTGTTCGTCATATCAAACCAAGCTTTCCATATATTGATGAACCATAGAGATTGGGCCGATAATGGGAAATTTATATCATTATGTATTATTCCGATAATTAAATTATAGCTGATAATACGAAACCAAGTGCAGCATCTACACGCTCCAATACAGTAGGTGGCGGTATGCACCTTTAAAGTTGGTTTGGGATCTGCCAGTACACAGAGGAGGAGAAGAAGAACAACAACAACAACAAGCGCAGCACGCTACCTAGACAGCCAAACATGTCGCTGCCAGTGTGGATATTTTTCACAGTTTTAGAGGAAGACAATACAAGTTTTTTGATGTACTTTACAACAAAAAATAAATGAACTTTTGAAGTCAGAACTGTTATGTTTTTGTTGTGTCAACAATAGTGTTATATTTTGTTCGGTCAGAGCCATGGAATATTAATCATCCATCTTTGCTCACTACAGTTTAGCCTTTCCTCCCCTCAGGTTTGCATAAACTACAGGTTATGAACTTCTTTTCAAAATTACTCATCACTCATTTACTCAAATTACTCACTCATCATTACTTCTACACACACCCCTGTACCCTCCAAAATAGAAAATGTTATAGGGTACAGACTAACAAACGCCGTGTTATACAGTGTTTCTCCATTGTTCACGTACATTGTTGGCAAAGAAAGGCAAATGTTTTATGATTAAGGACAAAATACAATGATGCTTCTTTCTTTGTCCCCCAATAACCCTTCAGAAGCAAGTGTGAGTGATGTTATGTCGATTCAGTTCATATAATGAGGTTGTTTGGAAATCCCGAATGACAGTGGCCAATGTTGACAGTCACACTGCAACCCGATCCTACCACCTAATCCTCACCAAATCCCTGAGGGTCCCTGTGAATGGCTATGTACCGGCGGGGTGGAACACAAACACACACTTTGCCAGACTAAACACAAGAGAAACAGCATTAGCTTTACCCTCACATATTGCCTCAGCTGCCTCATGAGAATAGAGAACCTAATTAATTGTACTGTATCCTTAATCCACTTGAACGTAATATTTAGAGAATGTGAAATCATCAAGCAGCTATAGATTATTTCTGCTCCAGTATGCCGATGTCAACCCATCGCAATCCAGACAAGAGGACTGGGTCGATAAGAAACGGTGAGAGCAGCAATGCCATGCCATGTATGATCTATAACAGACACTCACTGAGCAGATAAATGGGTTCATGGTTCAACTGCAGCACATTTGCAGAATGAAAACTTTTGAATATCACATTTATAGCCCTTGGAATTGCAAGTTTGAATGCAAGTTCTATAATTTTTGGGTGTTTTATTAAAAATTCCCAATTTGTACCATATACATTTCAGATATTTTCCATATTTGTATAGATGATAGCTCCATAACAATTCCATGTATTAAACATCTTAGTAGGCCTGTTTTGATTCTGTTAAACATAGTACCAATGTAAACAAACCTTTAACACATCAGCCATTAGTCTAGTGTTAGTCCATGTATATCTACACACCCCTTTGTTTACATTTGGATCCTGGAGTGGGCCTTTAAGGGGATATCTGTAGTTTATTCATTCACATGAGGACTGGTAGGACAAAATTCAACATTTTCTAGAAAAACTAAATTGTTTATGCTGGTTTGCGGCTAGCTCTCGAATCAAAAGGACAGGCCAATGATGTCATTACCGCTACTATTTTCAAGTATTAAGATTTTTAAGATGTCGAACAGAGATGAGTGTTTCTGGGTAGCCATATCCATACTTACACTATTACAAACAAGATTGATGTAGCTTACAGTCAAGCCTGCAATAAAAAGCATTTTCCATGTATGGCTGGAGATTTGTAGAAGAGGACAAGGCAAAGAAGACAACACAAACTAAATCCAATTAAGCAGCAGCAAAAGCGGCCTCAAGTGTATTACCTTGTTTTCATTTCCATTACAGCTGTTCCACTCGGTTGAGTGTGCATTTTGTAAATGACCTGCTACAGTGTGATCCTTATCTTACTTCAACCTGTTAAAGGATCCCAACAAACTCTTTTATGCCATCGCAGGACATATTTTGCATTAATACCAGCTCTCACTCACCTCTCTGCTTCTTGCTTCTCGGCCCACTCACAGCTTCCCTAGCACTCCTCAATGCTTTGCGTGCATCAACCAGCTCCTTTCGCGACATAGCTCACTTCTTCCTTTGTATGTTCCTTTAAAAACCGACTAGATTGCTACTTTTGCCCAAAATAACTTCTCTTCTCTTCCAACAAGTCTCTTCAATTGAGACGCACCACTTAAAACAAGGGAACTTCTTCAAAATGACTCCAACATGCCTATTTTTCCCAGTTTCAACGTCTCTTAATATAATTTCTTGGTCAAACAAGTATGTGGCGTCTTAAGATGGCTGCTGGACCCTTAAACTTTATCTTCCTTAGCCCATATGTGTCTTTTTTGCCCTCTCCCTGTCTTCCCCCAGTCCTCCCTAACGTTGACTGCCAACTTCAGCAGTCTATTTCGAGTCTTGCACAGTACAACCCAGTTGTACTGTACTTTCCCTTTGCACCCCCTTCGAGAGAGCCTGCCCCCCCAGTTATAGCAGGAGATTAAACACACTGCTACACAGAAACCAAACAACCTTTGCTGTCCTCTGTAAGTCACTCTGCTTGGACTACAGGGACTTTTGAAACTCCATTACAAGGCAGACATGTTGTCATACCATTAAAGATATGCTACAACTGCTATGCATTACGAGACAACGGGACAGTTACAGGGACACCAGTCCAAGTGAGGTGGATCTATTTCAGACAGCTAAGTGCTCATAAACCTTGGAGCTGGAGGTGAACCGTAGAGTTAAAAAATAAAGTTCTGACTTTTTGACTCACGGAGTACATGAAAACAAGTATTCATATTGATGCTTTTGCTTCATTGCAATCTATATACGATTGTGATTATAGATCACCATGGGTGTTTGTTAAGACTGTATATGAATATCACATGCTGACCACTGTCTGGGTGCAACTTTTTATAGAGCTGATGTAGGACTGATCCTCTTTGTCAACCTGTCACTCTCTTTATAGATGTCTTTCAGGTGATGTAACAGACCCTCTGGCATTCATAATGACGGTCAATGCTGATGGAAAACGACATCTCTAACAAATGAACAGCTTTCTACAACAGAATGGGTGCTGTATTTGACCGAGCTGTTCTGATTGATCAACTTGTATGCTAACTGTACATTAAGTCCCTAACCATTACTGTCCTCTAAACACATCTGATTTGCTCACTAGCTGATATTACTCCCTTAACATTTAAGCCATTCATTAGTCAATTTATTATCCTGTTTATTAGTGTACACTGTTTATTAGCCCAGTGGCTTGTTACTGTATATTTAAAGAGAAACTTTTGATGGTTTTTCACATAAAAAGGTCAGTTTCCGAGTCATGATGAGGAGTACCACTCGGTCTGTGTAAACAATTGTACAATGTCTTTTTTGGCTGAGGATTGGTGAGCATTCACAGCAATACGTCAGCACTGCAGGCTGCATAACTGAGGCCATGGAGTTTGAAAGATATGGGAAATGTAGGATCCAGTGTTTTTGGATCCCAAAAGAAAAACTTATTATTTTAAATATATTGTCACCCCTTCAGCCTTAAGTTTTCTTTTTCAATGTTTATCTTTATGTAAGTGCAATACTAAATCACTAGACACCTTTAAAAAAAACTTGCTTTAGACTAGAGAATAGTGCAACAGAGAATACAGTTTACTGTGATGCAGACATATAAATCTACCTGATTAGACAGAACATTACTGAACGGTGCTACACCTAAACCACAACAACCTCTCTCAGCAGTATCTCAAAAATATAAACAGCTTATTTGAAATCACATGTAAATGGGTTTAAGTGAGAACCTGTATAAAACAACAAAGGCAGGACGCGTTTGAATACTGTAGCATATACTATATTATCTACTTCCAACATCTACTTAAGCTAAACAAAATGACCTTAACTAGGTTCTGGAGAAGGGTAATACCTGGTTAACCCATCCTCTCCTGTTTGCGCACCCTCCCCTTCTTCATTAATTTGCCACCTCATCCCTCCCTCCCTCCCTCAACCTCAAACTCACATCACAGTATGCATAAGTCTATGGGTTTTTGAAAACAAAAAAAAACTAACAGAAATATACTTTTATTTCTGGTCTTCTTTCCTGTTAATCACATTGCAACCCCACAGATGTGTCTTGCAAGCCCTTATGGGGTCCCGATCCACAGGTTAGAAACCTCTGTGTTAAAAAGGTGCAACAGAGACCTTTCAAATATTATCTGATGAGTAACTGCAAGTCATGTCTGGGACGCTCATGCGTCACAATAGGACAATGATCTGCTATTGTAAAACTAGCTTAAAATACCAGAGGTGAATGCTGCTTTTCAGAGCTTCCATCAAACTGCTTATCCGTCCTTTAGATGCCTAACGGTGTGTAAATCAAAAGCTATACGTCAGAGGGTGACATCAATAAAGTAGTCTAGACTTGTGACACAGCACTACTCTGGTTTCTTGTTGGTCTGTTCTCTCAGGGTGATATCTTAAAGTGACAGACATGACTGTCCGTCTGACTCACTGAGCGATACTCTAAAACAGACAGAACAGCCACTAAAGCTAACCGCACACACGTGTGTAAATGCATAATAACAGACACCCACACAAATACAGATTCACCCCCCCCCCCCCCCGCCACCCAGTCTCTCTTTCATCACCGTGATTGAGTGTGACAGAGACGCGTCTTGACCGTGGTGATGCTATAATTATCTGTGATGTCTGCTGGTGCAATCGGAGAAGGGGCCGGCGGCATCCACACATCACTAGAGCACGAGCCCTCTGGCCAGCACTGCACATACCGGGCCATAAATAAGGACAAGGAGAGAGAGAGAGAGAGGAGGGGAGATGTAGGAGGGAGGCAGAGGTCAGAGATATAGTAAGACAGCTAGGACCCAAAGAAAGGACCCATAGTGGTGAAAAGAAATGGGTATTTTGATATATTTTACCAGTTTGACATTCATGTAAATAACATTAATGTATCAAAAGTTAGGCAAGAAACAAATGGACAGTTCTGTTTTGAAGTCTCTGGAAAAGCAACATAATGTAGTAATCAGTATTTTTGCAATTTAGTGCCCCTACAGTTTCAGAGGGCAATTCATTTATACACCACCGTCGTAAATATGGACAGCTGTAATGGCACTTCTGCATTTGTTATGATTAGATTATTTATGATCAAATACCAATGAGTCTACAACACAGCATAACATCAAGAAAGTGCAATAACACAAGACATAGCAAGCCAGCTGATATTATTAACCCAGCTCCATTGCAAACTCACACAGCTCCGGTTCTGACACGACACCACTACCCGCCAGCAATCCCCCCGCCCCAGGCCTGAAAACCTCCTTTTCCCAGCAGTCCATAGCTCCCGTGATAGCGATGTATACACCAACACTTCCCAGGCGCTCCAGCAGCACAGCTAACTGAGCTAATAGCTAACTAGTTGACGGCAACTACTGTGAGCATTAGTTAGCGTTATTGTAGCAACAAGTAAAGCTTTCTGTTGTTGTCGTTATTTTAGGGTAAAATAGTTACATAATGCTGCTTTAAAGCAAGTCCATGTCGAGCTACAAGTCTTTATAACCAATTATTTTTAGGTCTAAATGCTGACAATTAAATGATCATGTCTTACATATTATATCTCTTACACGTTACACATACAATTCCCAAGCATATTGAATGCATAAGCCTGAGAATTAAATATTTAAGTTTCACAGCTATGCAAGGCCGGCTTGTCTATGTTTTATTTATGTTTTATTGTTCCAGGATTATATAAGGGCAAGACTTGGATGTTTTTGTTTATAAATCAAGTCTTTCGAGGACGTAATCTCATAAACGTGAAGTCCAAGTCAAGACATAGAGAGAAAGAAAGTAATGAAAGAGACTAAAAAGTGATTAAAACAGATTTAATTAAAAAAGATAGAAATATAAATGGACCAAAAAAATGTATGCAATCTGTGCCGTCTTGTGGTGTTGTTAGATAAATCTTAATCATAACTTCAATCAAGATGAAATTAGCAGAGGGAGACAAAAGAGGAGACAATGAGTGACAGATGAAAAAAAGAAACAGAGAGCAGAAATGGGTAATGAGGAATAAAGGTCAAAAAGTAGAAACTAACGCTGAATTGAAGTGTGGAGATCAAGGAAAGCGAGACAGAGAGGTGCTGAGTGATATGCCAGCTGGACCATGTGTGCCAGCTCATAGCGTGAGAGCTAGTGACATGTGAGCTCAACTGTCAACTTTCTCCACAGGCCAAGGCGACACGACCACGATGAAATCTACCGAGCAAAACAATGATCTCACTGAACATTGTATTCTGTATTCTACGCATAGGACTCAAATAGATGACGCAAACTGGTCAGGAGTATTTATACCACCAGATGTGTTGTTAATATCCTTGAAAAATGCAGTTGATGAGCCAGCTCTAAAAATCATTAGAACATTTTCTGCTAATTAGGCCTTCAATTAAGGTAGAAAATCACCACTCAATTAAATCAGATGTTTGGATATATTTGACAGCAGTTTGAAAAGACTGCAACACAATGCAACTGCAGTGCAAAAAATATAATCCTGAGCAGCAATGGTAAACTATTATTTGTTCTGTTTTCAAGTGTGCCAAATATGTTATAAAAAAATCTGAATTCTGTTATTAAGTTATCTCACCCCAATTGCATGTTTTCTTTTATTGTCATGGACTACACAATTTAAAAGCCATTATTAGACTAATTAGCTCCTGAACCACTAAAATATTTTTCTGTAGTAGGGCTCCGACGCTAACTGTGACATATGACATATACAGCTTTATGTGACATATATGGTTCTGGGATATACTTATCTTAGAGTTAGTTACTGGAGGAGAGTTGAGCTTAAAAAAGACACAGAAGCTTCACTGACTAATGCTATCCTTATCTCTGCAAGACCGAGGTGACAAGATAAACCGGGAAATAAGACAATCTGTTCAAATAAGTCATGCTAAAGTGCAAGACACTAAAGCATATCCTGACATGTTGGAAATGCACTTCTTTGCAGCATGGAGACAATCACATTTTAAAACTTACTGGTTAGTTTACCTCATAACCAGCTCTAAACCATTTGTAGTCCAGTGCATTGAAAAGGCAAACAATATGCTTAGCGTTTGAGAGAAGTGAGTGAGACATGATGAAGATGATAAGGAGGATGAGAGACAGGACTCTCACTGAGGCCTTTCAAAAACAGAATTTATGCCTTGCATGCTTTGCGTTGTGACTTTTTGCTGACAGAACGACCAACCCGAGCGAAACTGTCGCACCAAAGTGTTGTTATTTTGGAAATGTATCAGCTTTCAAATGTTTTCCTCTGCAAAGTTAAAATGTTGAAGGTTTTGTCCTTAGGGAAATCTTTGAAAAAATAATATTCAGGGAAAAAAGTACATTTTCATATACCATGAATTCCTATTGTCAATCTGTGTTTTTTAGTATAAGCAAACTTAACTTTTGAAGTTTCTCAGAAATGGAAATAGCAACTTCTTTCAGCAATCCACATAGTATGACCACCGAAGACAACTTAATTTCAAACCATAATATAAAAAGCTTATTGAATCTTGTGAAGGGCTAGTTGAATGGGTGGAATATTGTCTCAAAATTATATAAAATGCAAGCTTCCTTAAAATGTTTTATTAAATTGTAAACTCTATTGTAACATATGGGACTATTAAAAGGTTATGTTAATGTGTCTGTGTAGTCCAGCCTATAACCAGGTTATAGATTGAGGAATTCATCATATGTACATAAAGAAAGGATTAGGTCCACCTTCACTTTGTAGTCACATTATATTTATCTTCTTTTTAATCATTTGGCTTTACCCCTGCCCTCATCTCCTCTCTCTCTTTCACTTCCCTACTCCTTCTCTTCATACCCCCTTCTTTCTCCTCTCTACTGATGATGCATCACTTCCTTGTTTTTGACCAATGGGATTGCACATTGATAGATAACCAGCCATGCAATGAGCACTTCAGAAGATGGTAAAACACAGTAAACCAAAGGATCCAAAGAGCGCCTGCATGTGATGACCACAAAGACCCAGCAGCACTTCTACTCCATTGTCCTCACATAGTATGAAAGGTTTCAAGTATAATGTTGACCTTATTATCATTGCGCTTTTTGAACTGTGGTAATAAAATCAAGATCATAGCAAGAGCTTTGGCTAGTACCATAGCCTCAAACCATACAGCTGATATTTATTTCTAGTTATCTGACCTTTTTGTATCATGTTGACGACCTTAATATTATTATATTATTGCCAGTGTCATTTGCACTACGTTACAACAAACAACAGCTGCTAATTTTCAGGCCAATGATACAATTGATGATGAGCGAATACAGATACATCATACATGCATCCATCATGTACAAGACAGTCTGATGATTTTTCTCCGTTTTAAAGTCTTGAAGGCGACTTTTCCCAGATTTATGGGAATTTGCCAAATTCCCAGGCTTAAATTAGATACAATGTATCCTCACGGTGGGAATGTTCTCACCAGGTGCCAAAATCTCGACTTCCTCAGCTCAGTAAACACAATAATCAACACCCAAAGGTTCAGCTGTGCAGCTAAAGCAATGGCAGGTGACACTTCTCCCCTCCAACAAGTCTCTACTTGCGTCCACAAGCTAATTTAAGTATTCACAGTTCTGCTCTGCAGAAATTGAAGACAAGGTCTGATGATGAAAACACAGTGTTAGATCTACAATTGTGTTTGTCTGGGTGAGCTTTCACTGACTGGGATTATGTTTCATGGGGTCCAATATTAATTAGAAAAAACTAAGTGTTTAGAATGGAATATTTCAGTTAGGGTTTGTGATTACCTTCACCAAGGTCCATAATGGCCAAGACAGCACTGCAGCTTGCCTCTCCCAGCTCGTTGGTTGCCACGCAAGTATACAAGCCAGCATCACTCGTGCGGCAGTCCCGTATCCACAGCCCGCCTGCGTCCTGGGCCTCTGATGAAGGGAGCAGCTCATCGTTGTGGTACCAGGTCAGTAAAGGTTTTGGAAATCCTCCCACCGACACCCTCAGTCGGATATCACAACTTGTTCCTACTGCTGCTTTACGGAGTTTACGGATGAAAACTGGCGCCGTGGGTTCTGCAACCCCAATCTGGTCCTTTGTGACTTTGGGCCTCTTGGAAGGGATGCTGAGACTGGGACTGGATCCGAGGCTCTCTGCCATCTTGGTTTCTTTCAGACTTCTTTACGGACTGTGCTTTTTATCAGGTAATTGATTGGGGTATCAAGATGAGTTGCAGTTATTCAAGGCCTCTTCTGAAAGACTCCATTGCTTCAGACATGTCTGGGCTCACAGGGAGTGCAGAGGACGATTGACCTGGGCTGTTGCACTGGGGACTGTAATGACGAGAGTACACCAGAATGACATCAAAGTTATGTTTAGATATTTCACAGTTTGACTACAGACACTGTTTGCTTGTGAAGGTGCTCCTTAGATAAAATTACATCATTGTTCTTTTGTTCAAAAGGATTAAAACAACCTGCATTTACATTGTTATGAACCTCTTGCAGTTACAGAATAATGACTTTCTATTGATAAAAATGACAACATTGTAGTTCAAAAAGCTTTAGAAAAACAAGCCATTCAATGTTCAGTAAAGGGTACTCTACCCAGTGTACATGTCAAAGTCCACTAAAGTTCTACTCAACCTGTGAAAGCAATTGCATAATGTCTTCGGTTGCTCTTAATCAAGTGACATCACCTTGATATCACATCATTGGCTTGCGGACTACAAATGTTAGCTTAAGCCTAAGTGACAAACTGGGGACAAATAATTTAAGTGGGGAGACGTAACTAAAGATGCTATCGAGTTGCATTATGGGAAGTGTAGGATTATTTTTTGGAGTCTGATCCATCGTGAGGGATAAAAGTCAAGATGTCTCTGTCTCTTTATCCGTCTCTTGCAAGTTCCCCAAAACTGATGAAGTTTACTAAATTGTTGTAATTGAGTACTCTTTAGCAAAGCAAGATATTACCTAACTTTTCTCTTACACACTAGCCCTGCCAGTCATTTTGATGCCAGTAGTACACACATAACATGCCATTGCAGACAGAAGTAGTCTTGGTACTGTAACCAGGATTTGACGGTCTGCGGAGCCAAAGAAGAAGCTACCGGTGTGTTCTTACATTAAAAACAATAGCAAGGGGAGTTTTGAAACATGTGTTTTACGTTATGAAACTCTTAAGAAGGAGGTTGGTAGGATGGCCCTACAAAAAGACTTTGACACTGAAGGCCGGGATTTGCTTCCCATCTCCTACCCAGAATTATCTTTGACAAACTTTTCCTAAATAGTTCTTTCTAATAGTGAAAAACAAGTTACTGCTTGTGTGTCTTTGTCCTTCTGATGGGAGCACCAGATCAGAAAAAAAAAAAGTCATGGGTCACAGTTTTGCGGTTTGTTTTTGGTTTTAGGACTTTCTGCAATTCAATGCAATTTTCAAATAATATTTAGGGGTAAAAATCTTACAACTATTCAAAATGGCAATACATAGAATGCCATACTGAAAATACATTAGCATTTGGATTTGCTGCATATACTAATTTATAATATCTCATTAATATGCTGATCAAAGAGTTGTTTAAAATAGACTTTACCCGATAATAGAAAGAAATGCATCTTACCTCACTTTTGCCATTAAAGCTGAAAGGAATCCCTTTGGACATACCCGCAAAATTAAAGTAACAAGATCCATGGAGCAAAATATTTCATCTCAAATCATTTGCTAAAGCCTGTGTCGCTACATGTCCTTTAGCAAGCACGGGCTGTAGGTGTAAGTCCACCCTAGATCATGTAGCATTAGCAGCCACTGCCATGGTCCCTTTCAACAGCTTTAACCCCAGTGAAGAGTGGTGAGACAGAGAGAGAGATCGCCTTTTCCAAAATGTCAAACCTCTCAGGCCTTCTGCTCTAGTGTGTTTTTAGTAACTACCTTTAAATACTTTAAAAAAAAAAAAAAAAGGATTAACCTTTTTAGGCGTCTAAGTTCTTAAATCAGCTCATGTTATCTGTCTCTCTCTCTCCCATCTCACCGCTACACCCCTAACTCCCTCAGGTTGGGAACGACAGCTGCACTATGGATAGGTCGCATTTCTTGGGCTGTCATGTATGACCTGCACACACACGCGCGAGTACACACACACACACACACACACACACACACACACACACACACACACACACACACACACACACACACACACACACACACACCTTTAGATAATGTTATCAACCAATATGTGTGAGTGTGTGAGTCTCTGAGTGTGTGTGTGACAAGCAGAGGCAGCATGCGTGTGACAGTTGTGCTATAAAAAGACAGTCTAAGAATAAAGACTGGACAGTGATTCATACAACTGTAGGGCAGTGATATAACAATACAATGCAATATAAGTAGCAATTGCAGTAGACACAATAGAATAACCTGAATCACCCAAAGCCATTTCAGTTCATATGTAGCGTTCTTATTAAAACATTCAGATTTGAATTTCTATATTATAAACTTCCACATTTGCTATATTTTTACCTTTTTTTCCTGTCTATATTTGTGAATTCTTGTTTGAGTTTTTTAGTTACATATGTTTATAAGGAACTTTGTTGCATCTAGCTCGGTCAGTTGTCCTTAATATTGCGATATTAGTATATATAAATATTATCACAAATACATTTTCAAATGTAAAAACAACTATGGTTAAAATCCTTGAAAACCGAGATATAACATCCATCCATCCATCCATCCATTTTCAACCGCTTATCCGGGGTCGGGTCGCGGGGGCAACAGCTCCAGCAGGGGGCCCCAAACTTCCCTTTCCCGGGCCACATTGGCCAACTCTGACTGGGGGACCCCGAGGCGTTCCCAGGCCAGTGTGGAGATATAATCTCTCCACCTCGTCCTGGGTCTTCCCCGTGGTCTCCTCCCAGCTGGCTGTGCCTGGAACACCTCCCTAGGGAGGCGCCCAGGGGGCATCCTTACCAGATGCCCGAACCACCTCAACTGGCTCCTTTCTACGCAAAGGAGCAGCGGTTCTACTCCGAGCTTCTCTCGGATGACTGAACTCCTCACCCTATCTCTAAGGGAGAAGCCAGCCACCCTTCTGAGAAAACCCATTTCGGCCGCTTGTACCCGCGATCTCGTCCTTTCGGTCATGACCCAACCTTCATGACCATAGGTGAGAGTAGGAACGAAGATAGACCGGTAGATCGAGAGCTTTGCCTTCTGGCTCAGCTCTCTTTTCGTCACAACGGTGCGGTAAAGCGAATGCAATACCGCGCCCGCTGCTCCGATTCTCCGGCCCATCTCCCGCTCCATTTTCCCCTCACTCGTGAACAAGACCCCGAGGTACTTGAACTCCTTCACTTGGGGTAAGGACTCATTCCCTACCCGGAGTAGACAATCCACCGGTTTCCTGCTGAGAACCATGGCCTCAGATTTTGAGGTGCTGATCCTCATTCCAACCGCTTCACACTCGGCTGCGAACCGATCCAGTGAGTGCTGAAGGTCACAGGCTGATGATGCCAACAGGACCACATCGTCTGCAAAGAGCAGCGATGAGATCCCAAGCCCACCAAACTGCAACCCCTCCTCCCCCCGACTACGCCTCGATATCCTGTCCATGAATACCACAAACAGGATTGGTGACAAAGCGCAGCCCTGGCGGAGGCCAACACCCACTGGGAACGAGTCCGACTTACTGCCGAGAACCCGGACACAACTCTTGCTTTGGGCGTACAGGGATTGGATGGCCCTCAAAAGCGCCCCCCTCACCCCATACTCCCGCAGCACCTCCCACAGTATCTCCCGGGGGACCCGGTCATACGCCTTCTCCAGGTCCACAAAACACATGTAAACCGGATGGGCATACTCCCAGGCCCCCTCCAGGATCCTTGTGAGAGTGAAGAGCTGGTCCGTTGTTCCACGGCCAGAACGGAATCCGCATTGTTCCTCTTCAATCTGAGGTTCGACTATTGGCCGAACCCTCCTTTCCAGCACCTTGGAGTAGACTTTACCCGGGAGGCTGAGCAGTGTGATACCCCTGTAATTGGCACACACTCTCTGGTCCCCCTTTTTAAACAGGGGAACCACCACCCCGGTCTGCCACTCCTTAGGCACTGTTCCCGAATTCCACGCAATGTTGAAGAGACGTGTCAGCCACGACAGCCCCTCCACACCCAAAGCCTTCAACATTTCTGGACGGATCTCATCAATCCCCGGGGCCTTGCCACTGTGGAGTTGTTTGACTACCTCAGTGACTTCCACCAGGGAAATTGCTGATGATCCCCCATAATCTTCCAGCCCTGCCTCTATCAAAGAGGGCGTATTAGTGGGATTGAGGAGTTCCTCAAAATGCTCCTTCCACCGCCCGAGTACCTCCTCAGTTGAGGTCAACAGTGTTCCATCCCTGCTGTAAACAGCTTGGATGGTCCCCCGCTTACCCCTCCTGAGGTGCCGGACAGTACGCCAGAAGCACTTTGGTGCCGACCGAAAGTCCTTCTCCATGGCTTCTCCGAACTCCTCCCACACCCGCTGCTTTGCCTCTGTCACAGCCGAGGCCGCTGCCCTTCGGGCCTGTCGGTACCTTGCAACCGCCTCTGGAGTCCCCCGTGATAACATATCTCGGAAGGACTCCTTCTTCAGTCGGACGGCTTCCCTGACCACCGCGGTCCACCACGGTGTTCGAGGGTTACCGCCCCTTGAGGCACCTAAGACCTTGAGGCCGCAGGCTCCCGCTGCAGCTTCAGCAATGGAAACTTTGAACATTGACCACTCAGGCTCAATGCCCCCAACCTCCACAGGGATGCCAGAGAAACTCCGCCGGAGGTGTGAGTTAAAGGTCTCTTGGGTATGGGCCTCCTCCAGACGTTCCCAGTTCACCCGCACTACCCGTTTGGGCTTACCAGGTCTGCCCAGACTCTTCCCCCACCCCCTGACCCAACTCACCACCAGATGGTGATCAGTTGACAGCTCCGCCCCTCTCTTTACCCGAGTGTCCAAAACATGCGGCCTCAGATCAGATGATACGATTACAAAATCGATCATCGATCTTCGGCCTAAGGTGCTCTGGTACCATGTACACTTATGAGCATCCTTATGTTCGAACATGGTGTTTGTTATGGACAGCCCATGTCTAGCACAGAAGTCCAATAACAAACAACCACTCGGGTTGAGATCAGGGAGGCCGTTCCTCCCAATCACGCCTCTCCAGGTGTCTCCATCGCTGCCCACGTGCGCGTTGAAGTCTCCCAGTAGAACTATGGAGTCCCCTACTGGAGCCCCCAACAGGACTCCATTCAGGGTCTCCAAGAAGGCCGAATACTCTGAACTGCTGTTCGGTGCATATGCACAGACAACAGTCAGAGTTTTCCCCCCCATAACCCGTAGGCGTAGGGAGGCGACCCTCTCGTCTACCGGGGTGAACTCCAACGTAACGGCACTCAGCCGGGGATTTGTGAGTATCCCCACACCCGCCCGGCGCCTCACACCGGGCGGGTGTGGGGATACAAGATATAACAATGAAAGTGTATTCCCTTTAACCTACTGTAAATTCAGATTTAATGCAGGCTTTTTCTTTATTCACTTTTAAAAATCAAAAACAGTAGTGTAGTAGAATAGTAGTGTGCGATCTTCAGTATTACGGGTGTTATTCAAAGCACAAGAATAAATTCACTAAACGTACATTCATCAGTCAATATCTTAAAAAGCTATTGTGAAATGTCCAGCAGCTATCAGCAGCTCTCCAAGGATCTCTGATTCACCTTCAGAGCATCACTTAAATATCCGAACGCAGCTGAGGCCTTGATATAATCTCAGTAGATAGAACAAAAGCAGGGTGTAAAAGTGAAGGTTATTTTTTTGTTCTTTGTTTTTTAAGAATAGCAACATTTGCATTTGGAAATTAGAACAGTTGCTGGAGTGTCTCTCCTGTTGAAACCCTTTTGTATTTATATTGCATTAAAAAAACTGACGTCTCAGACTGTATAGCCAAACAGTTGAGCTGGCTGTAATTTCCTCCTTTCTCAAATGCTCTTTTTCCAAATCCAATATCCGTGCTTGAAATATGCTGCTATGCCATTTTTGCTCAGAAGCATCAATAGGACTGTCCAGTAATGTCATAATTTACCTCTGCTACCTTTGATTTTTTTTTTTTTTAAGGTCGAGTAAATTAAACATCAATACATTTAAAAATGTATAAGAATATCCACATTTCAAGTAGAGCCCTTCCTGTTAATAAATTGCTGTATTAGGCTGTACTGGTCCTTGAGAACTTTTGATGATACATTAGATTACAGGATCTGATTGATTGAAACGTTGCACAACAATAGGAAATAAAAATACATTGTGGGAGCAGAGCACAGTGTGCTGCTGATACTCAGTTTTGTCACAAATACTTGTCTTTTCGATGTGGGCAACAGTTATACCAAAAGACAGTTTTAACTTAAGCATGATTACAGACATTCTGATAAATTACTCGACATTAAATAATGTTCATAGTTTGGTGCTGCCAGACTGAGTGGTTTTGATTGTCCCCGTTAGTAATTTTTGTTATTAGATTTAATGTCTTTTTTGTACGGCATTTCACAAACATATCTTATCATCTACTATATGGACAAAACAATACATATTAAGTGTGTATTATATATAGTTATAAATTACAAACATTCTCCAAAATTAAATAAGTTTGAAAAATGTACTGATGGTAAACCAAATTAGTAATGCCTGGCAGTTTTTTTTTCATAGAAACATTAAAACGATGTCATTTTCATTTTAATACATCAGCGTTCATTAATGTAATGCATACAGTGTAAATATATGTGACTTTTTCCCTGTGGAAAGTTCTCAACTCAAGCCGAGCACCTTGATCCACTGACACCCCTCTGAGGGAAAGTGTGGAGCTGAGTTAATGGATGACTGAACTTGAAAGGACCCGGCATGCTTCAGATCACACTGAATTTATCCCGCTTTTGGCAGGTTTGACTTTGAGGAGCTGTTGCTGTGGTGACAAGTCCTCCAGTCACAGTTTTTGTGAAATTAAACAACAAAAAACGGAAACTTAAAACAAAACAAACAAAACGGACAACTAAAAGTAAATAACAAAATAAGGTAGATAGTGTATTCAGCAAAATTAGGAATATATTACCATTGTTGTAGTTCAATTATATCCAACAATATGATTATATACACAATAATCTTACCTGAAGATACCCATCTTGTAATATAATGCAATACGAGTGCAGGCGTACATTTTTAGAATCTTATACTGTCTTCTACTGTGTATTGCAACTTTTGCACAACAATTTCCCTTGGAATAAATAAAGTTCTACCTTATCTTATCGAGTACTGCAGGCTGCCCAAGGCCCGATTAATGCAGTCCATCTCTGAATATTTCCATGTGTGAAAGTCACTTCTGCTGGTAATTAACATTAAATTATTTAAGACTTCATTACACACCAAATGTGGGATGTAAATATGAAATATTACAACCTATCAATTTATTAATGTTGTTTTTCTGAATTTCTGAAGAGAATTAACAGGTGTTTAAAGACAATTTAAAGCTATAGCAAATATCTCTATGTTGATGGAACAACAACACCTGACTGAACTATTTTGAGACTTTTCCTTCATCAACATTATGAGCAAGTTACAGTTGTTGAAATCAATGGAGTAGGCTGAATTATGCGCATTTCAACTAAATATAGAATAGAATTACATTATTTGCCTGATTATTCCTATCATCACCTGTTAGATACAAAAGTTGTTATATATGTGCTCTGTTTTGGTCAAAAGCATGGTACTTTCATGAAAAACACATCTGGTGATGTAGCATTTGAACGCCCTCTCCTGGTAAAGAGAGCAAATGGTTGGATTACACCTGATTCCATGCTCAGGTCTGAAAATGACTATCAGCATCATACCGATAAGTAATGCATCACTTGAACACACCAGCATACACTTTCAGTACACTGCATCCATACTGCAACCTATTATGAACAATTTGGATCTAATATGTTTTCTGATATAAAGCATTATTGGTAGTTTTTCACTCTAATTATTAGCCTCCAGGCTGGACAATAAGACCTTAAGTATTGAGTACGTAACATTAATTGTCACATTTACCTCTAAAACAATAAATGGGTGAAGTATGTAGTACAACTACGAAATTATTAGCATTTATTAGCATAAAGACTGGAAGCAGAGCAGGGGGGCAACAGTTAGCCAGGCTCTGTCCGAAGTAATAAATAAAAAATCCACCTACCAAGCTTTTCTTTGTACATTTATGGGTATGTAAGTATTAAACAACCACATACTAATCGCTAATTTGGTGCGCTTTATAGGTGCTGGTAAGCTTTTTCTTTTCTTTTTTACTTTTAAAACCTATAGTTAGCTAAGTGGCGAATGTTAGCTAACAGTAGCGACGGTTAGATATTGCTGTGTAACACACACGTCAGTTTTCTGACTTCGTGACACTTGTGTTGCTGTCAGGCTAACGTACGCTTTAGCATGTCACAAATAAACATTTTAACTTCACAAAAGCCAAACAGGAAGTAAACAAAGTGTTACTCACCCGTTTGTTGTTTCCTGCTTTTGTTCGCAGACGGGCAGGTACGTCACTAACGGCTGTCGCAGTCGCACGTGCAGCTCATTACCTTGATGATGCCGCAGGTTGCTGTAGCTCATTAGCTCATTAGCTAATGTTAGGTTCAAAGGTCCCAGGAAGACATGACAGTGAGCCACTATGAACAATACCAAAATCCTGAAACCGAAGAAGCTCAGTTGAATTGAACTATTATTCTTTTTTTTTTTTATACCTGAGCATTTTTAACTGTGACGTGAAGTTCTCTTTATACATCCACGGTTAAAAGGCCCTCATCCTGTAATTGCTACTTGTGGCCGCTAAATGACAATACCATGAAATGCAGTTTAAAAATCCAGAATAGCTAGTAACATTGTTTGAAGTGAAACATCTTATTTTACAACACAACTCTGAAGACAATGGGATGGTTCACAATAAAAGCTTCTGGGAACATCTGGTCTTTGGCCTGTTGTACAGAAACACATAATGAAAAAAATGTTTTCTCTAAAACGGATTCAAGAATTCAAGGCCGGTCAGATAAAGAAGGACACGTGCAGGTTTCTCTTACAGTAGACAAAGACTTTTTGTTTAGTGGGAAAACAGGTGTACATTAGATATGGTTCATACAAACACAAAGAGTTAGTGTGACACAGTTTTGTATAATTGCAGTAACACACACTGCAGGTGATAATAAACACTGTTATTTTATTGGACTCATAACAGGATTATGTATATGAACATCTTATAGTATAGTTTAAAGAAAATGCTCTTAAGAATTGACACTCACTTTACAGCAGTGTGAAAAACCTTTCCAATACCATCCCTCTGTGCCTTACAATAATAATGCACATGTACAGCGTGTGTGACAGTGGCTGCTTTCTTGACCCTTGTTTAAGCTATAATAAGTAAACTCTGCAGGATACAAAAGAAGAAAATAAAAACATGCAGACGCGTTCCCTTGATACTGTGTGAAACAGCCACAGTCAGAAACAGATAACGTCCCAACCGTCAAGGCCGTCCTTTGCTATCTTCCAATTTTGTGTTGGCAACAAAATGATTTTGCTTGCAGAGTTCCCTCAGACCCAGATATCTGTAGAGCCAAACAAATATGTGCGAGAAGAAGGAAAGACACAGAAGAGAATCAGTTTTCTGGAGCTAACTGTACCTGCATCTTTATAGAAAGTCCAGTAAAAATCGTCAGACGCCCCATTAGGATTTTTTTTGTTGTTACCCCTGGAAGGTGTTTTGCGGTCAGGTGGTTGTCATGGTGTCCTGTGCTCTCTTCATCCTGGGCCCTCTGTGGATGCACATTCTGGCACAAGCCTGCAGGGGAGAGGAGTTTCCCCGGGAAGCAGTGTTGTCCTGGTTCAGAGAGCGGATCCTGGATGGCCTCGGGCTGGAGGAGCCTCCTCTAACCACAGTGCAGGCTCCTGATAGGGATATGGCACAACCAGAAGCAAGGCCCGCACCCCGAAGGACCCCCAGGACCAGCAGGACAACGTGGGTCAATCATCAAACCAGTCCGACTCAGGAAACATCTGAAATGATCCTCTTCCCCAGTTCTGGTGAGAAGCTTTGTTGTTGTTGTTTTTTTTAACCAGAATAACACATCTAAAACTCTGTCTGCCTCGTCTATGTATTTGCACACTCCAAAACTTCATTTTGGATCTTCTCTTTTAATTCAAAAAACTAAATGCGTTTTTGTCATGTAATAGGAATTATTGTGTTTTTTTGGGGAGGGGTCTTATTTTTTATAGAATTACATTTTAAATTTCAAACAAATATAATGCACAATTACATTCCAATATAGCACCGTTTGATAATTTGTTTCTTGCAACTGCACAACAAAACTGCCCTAATCATGTGAAAATACATTTCAAATATTTAAGTTTTTTAGGGTGCTTGAGCACAAGACTAGACTAAAAGTGCAGCATATTGCTTCCATAAAGATTGTGATTTAATATTACTACACTGCCTGCACTTACTGTAATTGTCATATATTCCACAGTCAATGCTTTGCTAATCCTAATGTTGAAATCACATTGTTCTATATTGCAGTAATATGCATCCTGCAGATATAAAACAAATAAAGCCAAATACATGCACTGCATATTAGTTATATTATTGCAAATACATGTGCGTGTAAGTAGGTGGGAAATGCCTTTAAAGGGCCAGTGTGTAGTATTCAGGGGGATCTATTACCAGAAATGGAATATAATATTCATCACTATGTTTTCATTAGTGTATAATCACCTGAAACTAAGAATCATTACCTTAGAATGAACCCTTCATATCTTCATACGGAGCGGGTCCTCTTCATGGAGTCTGCCATGTTGCGCGGCCATGTTTCTACAGTACCCCAGAATGGACAAACAACACTGGCTCTGGAGAGGGCCTTTCACCATTTTTACGTTACCTGAAGGCCACCGTAGTTCTGACTCGCTTGTAAAACAGCGCCAGCCACCGCATGAATTTAAAAACTGTCCCTTTACAGACCCTATGTGTGGATTGTTTATGTGATTACAGCAGTTTTTTTACAGCAGCCTCCTCTAGACAATAGCAGGAATCTAAGGAAGACACAAATTTCCCAATAAAATGGCAATAAAGTTCACTGACTGCTCTCTTATCTCCCTTTGGCAGACTCATCCTGTGCCAGATCTGACTTAGCTCCGGGAGAAACCACCAACGGCCACTTCACATATTACTTCCAGCCCTCCATTAACAACAGGGAGACTTCGGTCACATCGGCCCACTTCTGGTTCTATGCAGGTGAAGAAGCCGCCAACTCCTCTGCCCAGCTGTTTATTGTAACTTCAGCTCAGCAGCTTCTTCAGGCGGCAGAGGCTCCGTCGGAAACGAGCTCAGATGGATGGAGCACCTTCCACCTGAATCAAAACACGCTGGCCTCTGTGGCTGAGGGCCCTTTTCTGCTCCAGGTCCACTGTCCAGCCTGTCAGCGCCACACACACAAACCAGACCAGACACCCTTTCTTCACCTCCACGTTCAGCCTCGTGGGCCCGTCCGCTCATCCCGCAGTGCACCAGTAACCATCCCCTGGTCTCCTTCCGCTCTGGACCTGCTGCAGCGGCCCTCTGTGGAGAGACCTCAACACAGCGACTGCGACAGAGCAGAGATCGAAATCAGCTTTGAGGAGCTGGGCTGGGACAACTGGATCATCCACCCAAAGTTGCTGACTTTCTACTATTGTCATGGGAACTGCTCCGCCTGGGATCGAACCACCACCATGCTGGGGATCAAGCAGTGCTGTGCTCCGGTCCCAGGGACCATGAAGTCCCTGAGGATCACCACAACATCTGACGGCGGGTACTCGTTCAATTATGAGACCTTGCCCAACATTATACCTGAAGAGTGTACTTGTATCTAAACATTACCGATTAAAGGGCCAAATTTCCCGTTTACCTATCTGTTATCTAGCCAAACAGACATTTCTGCTTTTATGTGCTGAGGTATTAAGATTTCTGCCTCTGATTGAAACTACTTGCTACCAAAGAAATAGTCCCTATGAAAACTGTCCACAGCAAGTTCTGGAAAATCCTGAGTAATATAATATTGTTCCTGGAAAGACATGTTGCCATTAAGTTTTCCAAAATGACTGTTTATAGATTAGCATAAATTACACATTCAATTCACCTCAATTGTTTAAAATTGAGTGTTTCAAAATCTGAGCACATAACTTCAGATACCACATATGTATTGTGTTATTTGGGTGAACAGACCCTTTCGAGCTCTGATTTTAAAGGCCATTTGTCTTACTAATCAGTCTTAAAGTTTCTTTTCTGTTTAGCCACAATCTGTTAGTAAAATACTGTCGGGCCAGCATTGCATCACTTTTCTTTGGTGTGTGATTCTGACCTTTAGAGGGCAGTGTAGACCTACTTTTACACTTCACTACATGTCTGATTTCTGTTGTATATTATTAAAATCATTGTATCAAACGTGGAACTCAATTGTGTTTTGTAAATACCACAAATTCAAATGTTTAAGCTCCTGATTCATAGCTTTCGTTCGATTTACACAAATATGTGCAGCAACTTTACCGCAGAAAGACGAGTCCAAAGGATAACGTTCAAATATATTTATTTACTCTGAAGACAAAATAATCTCTACAGTTACAAAAACTACAAAACTTGCAATAGAAAAAAAATAAATGATAAACCATTGAAGAAATAACATATTCAAAATGGAATGTCGTACCTTGAAATAAGTAGCAAAACTGGAAGTGAGAGGATTACAAAAATACAGCATTAAACAGCTCTTCGGCAATCTGTAATTTCATTATTTCAGCCAAAGATCATAAAACCAGCTGACAGGCTATGAAAGAGTATGAACTCTGTATGAACACTTAAAGCTATTGATCAAAAGTCTCACAATGATTTGAAGATTATAATGTGTTTACATGGCACCAGGCTGTGCGTCAGCAGCCAACTGTCATGCTTTCCTCAGCTGGGTTGTGTTTTTTCCAGGACACATGAAAGCATCCATGTTTCAGCACAACAGAGGGCTAGTGGTGCATGTCAAGCATGGAAAATATGTCTCACCAAAGAAGAATGTAAATTTCAAAGACAAGGATAGATCTTCATGGTTGACGGTAGCCCAGAAGACAGACGTTTTCAGCTGGTTAGCAAAAAAACCCCACAAAATGATTCTTTAAATGATGAACATTGTGATTAATCATTTTTCTTATTTCACAAAATTTGGAGAAGAAAGGGATTTACTAACATCTAAGAGCCTATTTTCCAGCAGTCGTGTGAAATAAGTGGCATTCGTGATGCCAACACTTTCTAAACAAAAGAAAAAAAAGGTAAATATTCTACAGTTTTTGTCAGGAAATACGAAAAAAAAAAAAAAAAGTACTGATTAAATAAATGGAGTGTTTTAATTGAATTGATTGGAAATTCCTTGGAACATTTCCTGTCTATAAAGAATTCAAGCATTTCCCAGGTAAACATTTTGGCTGATTGGAGTAAATATACAGGCTTTCAAAATTCTGTCAAATATTTCTGAAATGGTGTGGCATGTGGATAATAAACACCAATATTCCCTAACATCAAATCTGTTTAAATTAAACATGACTCATCTAGCGCAGGTTAAGTCGCCCTCGTTGCAAAGAAACGCTGCTGCACACGCTTCAGAAATGACATGACCGCAAGCTGTGTGGTTTGAGATTCTCACGGAGGCCAATGAGCCTCGACAAAGTGAGACATTAACCTTCGGCGACATTTTACAAACAGAGAGCCTCTCTTTTGTGAGGAAGACAACAAAAGTACACTTGGCCAGAGGAGTTTAAAGCTTTCAATAATCTTTACAAGGTCTGAAATGGATGAAGATTATTGCAAGGCCACAAAAACACAGAGTGGGCGAAAGAACAGGGTGTAGACAAAGTTTTAGCCGAAGGCACAGTCAAGGTTTAGACGTAGGTCAGCAAGCAGAAACTCTAGATGTGGCAGGCTTTCAAGTTTAGAGTCGTGGAGATGAACCATGTCACAACACAGCTTGGTCAGCATTTTCCTTCTTTCTGACTAACCCCCAATACTGAAAGGCAAAATTTCTCTCATCCACACACGCAAACACACACGCTTTGGTCTCCCTCAGTGGTCTGACTGCACTCCCATATGTGCATCCCCCATGTGTTTAAGGCCAGTAGGAATGGAAGAACAGACTGTTGAGGCAGGAAGCACGCTCAGGCATGTATTCCTAGGAGAAGAGAAAAAAAACGGAAATATTCAGCATTCAAGTTCAGTTAAAAACTGGACTTTAAAAAAAAATAAAACGTTCTTCCATGGATAATATGATGTTTTGCTGACTTGAGGTCAGGCCTTACGCAACAGAAATAAATCGGTATTAAATTTGGAGGTAGCTATTTGGATATACTCACAATAGAGCTGAAACTTTTAGTCGATTGACAGGAAATTATTTGCAGCTAATTTAATAATTGTTTCCTTTAACCGATTCATTGTAAAGTAAACTTTTTGTAACTTTTATAGGTTGGCAGTAGTTTTTTTCCCCAGATGTTTTGCATCTCGACAGTCTAGGGCTGCAACTAACAGTTATTTTAATGTCTTCAAATTGTTTTGTCCACTCAACAGTCCAAAGTAAAAATAATTTTTCATTTTCAGTTCTATAAAAACATAGAAAAAGTAGTAAATCCTTACTTTTGAATATTTGGCTTTTCTTACAGATTTTTAAGTGATTGACTTTTGAGTCCATTAAATTTGTTCCTTTACTATACTATATAAAAACATGCATTTCTAACAATGCATATAAAAAATGCATTTTTAGAATCACATTTAAATTTTAACCAGATATTTATAGCAGTTTCTTCATTACCTTTCTCGTTTGCCTCCCCCTGCTTTTCCTGGGCAAAGTTGAGGCGGTTCTGCTCTGCTGCAGTCTGTGCAGGTGTGTTGACCTCTGGGCTGCTGCTTCGTGAAGGGTTTCCTTCATCTGCCTGGTAGGCCAGGTCCAGGTGCTGCTGGGCCAGCTTCAGGTGCCTCCTCAACCGCTCCAGCTCCCGAGACGACGGCACCTCGTCCCCAAAACTCTCCCGCCCAGAGTCAACAATTGCCGAGTCCCTCAGGTCTCCTTTCAGTTTCTCCTTCTTCATGGTGGCGTGGTATCCCGGTGGAGCTGTAGGCATGGCTCGTGAGGAGGATGGAAGGGGGGCACGCGAGCCGAGCATGGCCCGCTTCCGGAAGGTGTCGCGTATGCCACTGACCCCCAAATGGATGATTTCAAAGATGGTGAGGAGCAGGCAGAGGAAAGAAACGACGTACATCACCAGCAGGAAGATGGTCTTCTCCGTGGGGCGGGACACAAAGCAGTCCACAGTGTGCGGGCACGGTGAGCGAGTGCAGACATAGGAAGGGATCACCTCCAAGCCGTAGAGGACGTACTGGCCAAAAAGGAAGGCAATCTCGAAAGAAGCGCGCCATAGCAGCTGGCACACGTAGACTTTCATTAGGCCGTCGCGCAGGATCCGCCGCCGACCGTCATGCTTTCGCTCTGAGGCTTGAAAATAGAGAGACACTGGTTAGAATCTGATTCAGTTACCATCAAAAGGGGGTGAAACTTATCAGACAGACTATTAAAACTACTTGAGATTGCTATATTGATGCTCAAATCGCCACCTTTACTTTTTTCTACTTTGTCAGGCTTGTCTTGTTCAATCTCTTCAGCGATCATGGGGTCTTCCTCTCCGTTGTCCTCCGCCTCCTCGTAGTCTCGAACTGCCCCACGGCTGACGATGGGCATCCTCTTCTTCTGGGTCCGGACGGGCCGGTACTCGCTGTCCTCCATGCGGGCGATCTTGTGCATGGCAAAGCCCAGGTACATGATGGTGGGCGTGGTGATCATGATCACCTGGACAAAACATGTGCATGTTGGACACATTTTGCTAGACTTAACCATTCAGTGATTATGACTGTAGGTCGCATTTTAACACTTAATATTGAACATGAATTGAAATGTGATGTGCAGCTCACCTGAAAGATCCAGAATCGTACATGCGAGAGCGGAGCAAAGGCGTCATAGCACACGTTCTCACACCCAGGCTGTTGAGTGTTGCAGACAAATTTACTCTGTTCATCGTAGTAGATGGTTTCGCCACCGACGGCTGTCAGCACGATGCGGAAGATGATGAGTACCGTCAGCCAGACCTTTCCCACGAATGTGGAGTGGTTAGAGATCTCATCCAGCAGACGAGTTAGGAAGCTCCAACTCATGGTGCCAAGGTGACCGGGGAGCTAAATGAGGTCTGGATGAAAAAACAAAGACAAAACACTTAATGAGCAATCAAGTATTGTTTTACGCTTTGTTTTGGCCCATCATTGCATTGCAAACATATGATCTTTTTCACAAACAAAACGTTTTCTTATTCTTCCACTTAAACTACAACTGACTGACGACCAGAAAGGCAACTATGAGCAGCATTTAGTTAGTTCACACGGCCAAACTTTGACATTAAAGCTGAAGCAATTAGTTGAGTCATCGATTAGGTAGTTCAACAGAAAATGAGTAACTATTAAAACATTTCTAATTGGTCATTTTATTTTTAAAATAACTTACAATTCATAATTTCCAGCCTTTTACATGTGAATATTTGCTGGATTTCTTAAATTTCTAAGATGTTTAACTGAATATCTTTGTTTTTTGTTCTGTTGGATGGACAAAACAAGACCTTTGAAGACATTGCCTTGGACTACGGGAAATTGTGGACATTTTATAGACAAAATGATTAAATCGAGAATATAATCTACGGTTTACTCAACAATGAACAGACACTTGTTGCCGACCTAAGCCTTTAGTCGATTCATTTTGAAAGCCTCTAGGCATTACGCAAATACTCCTCATTGTATTAATCAAAAATGTACACACCACCATGTTTACACATCAACAACATGATTAGAGAATCCTCGTGCAAATACTTCCATGCAAGTGTTTTAGGTAGACCTCAACCTCAGGGCTCAGAAATAAACACAGCCACATGCTTTGGTTTAATCAGACACAGATCTCTCAGACATGCAGGTATCAATGCGGAAACTACACAACAAACTGGTAATCAGTGCTGTTTGTCAGAGCGCACTAGTCCTGGTAGTAGTTTGGTCAACCTACATTCCTACAGCTCCCTGGCATGCTAAGCTTGCACCGCTTAATCAAACATCAAAGTGTTGACTGGCAAGTTGCAGCTAGCCGTGAGGAGACCTGCCTGCTGTGGCTTTGGACTGCAGGAATTATGATACTAAAGCAGTGCATGGGGTGAGGAATTTAATTCCTGCCACATTGCCAGAAGTTATCCCTTTAAATTCTTTAAAACCACAGTTTGACATGGCTCAGACAAAGAAAAGAACAAAGCTGGTCCAGTAACCATTACAAGTGATTACTTCTTTCAAAAAGGGGGTCAATGATCATTTACAGAAAAGCTTGATTTAACAAAGATTTTAGGTTAATTGTAAACAAATCAGACAACTTTTTATTTTATTATATAT
>CALSCE010010776.1:9693158-9782455 GCA_943593645.1 Bovichtus variegatus | reverse complement strand
TTTCTATATTTAGATTTATATTGTAGTTGGATGTTACACATCAAATACGGCTCACAATTGGAAAAAGGTATCCGATATCAGTTTGGTTTGTTATCTGGATGGATCCATTCCTCAACCAAACAGGCACCATGAAAACATTTTAACTGATATTAATAATACCACTATAACTTTATTTGAATAACACAGCTAAACAAATTAAAATCCTAAAAGAACCTTCAGAAAACAGGGTGTAGCAAAGAAAATAACCAGCATTTCATGACTCATTGGAACAGGACAAGAATTCAGCTATTACGAGCATCTGTAGGCATGTCCTTTCCGATTCGTGCAGCCTCCCCAGGTTACTCATCCTTTCCTAAGCATCTGAATGAGCCAATTTGGAGAAGGGATTTAGCAATGGTGAGGTTGAACTTGCCTGAGCCTGACCAGAAAAATTCTACGCCAAAAACAGAACCTTCAAATGAAAAAAAAAAAAAAAAAAAAAGAAAGAAAAACCTCACCAGCTACACCAAAGTTGGTCTGTCTTGGCAAGATCCAGACAGGGAAAATTACAGGCCTCAACACACTTCTCAGATCTAAAAGTCAGTCTGAAAAGTGTCCGGTCAAAAAGGTTTGAAAAGTCAAGATTCACACGCGGGGACATGCTATCGTTATTTCAAAAAAAAATATCCCTGTGCCTACATATAACTGTTGATTCTTGGTGGTGGGAAGTTAATTGTTTAAAGAAACAGACAACTTTGTGACCCTGAAACAAAGTCTGAGATGGGAACTAGTACAGCTGTGAGGTGACATCTGTTGTACCCCACCTGAATGGACAAAGGTGTTTCAGTCGAGGTATAAAACACACTACATGAAAAAGACACTTTAAAGAGACACAAAAAGATCCACACTTTAGGCTCTAACTTTTTCCATACATGTGTTGGTTTCTCACAGGTAAAAAGTCAGTGCTAAAATGTAAAAGCCCTTCAGACATTCAATGAGGCGATTTGTCCCTTTAAATATCTATCCTAGTTACCACCAAAAATATGTGCCGACCAAAAGCATCTTTGGAGAAATTAAAGGCATTACAGTCATAATTCCACAGCACTAACCACTAATGGCAGTCTAATGTCAGTATAATCAAAAAACATGCTGTACTGCCAATAGAAAGAAGCTTAAGGCTAATGTTTGAATATGACCTCTGCCTCTGTTTGTGCCATTTTATCAACCTTTAAACAAACTTATCACTACACTTCAGTCACCTGGAAAATACACACTTACTGGATATTACTCGACCTTGCCAACACAGATTAGAAATGCAGTATTTGACCTGATAGCAAACAGAATGATGAGTCACAGCAGCCAATTGGTTTGATATCCTCCACAAAGCTCCAATTAAGTCGGTCAAATCTGCACAGCGTCAGTATTAGAGCCGTAACTAACGATTCTCAATGGATTAATCTGCTGATTATTTTTTCTAGAAAAAAAAAAACGTCTGTCCCAGTTTCTCAAAGTGTAAGGTGATGTCTTTAACACCACGACATAAACTCTGTACAGCAGGTGTTACTGCTCCAAAGATGAGTTTAGCGCCTGCTCAGGGCACATGAAAGGTTTCCAGATGTGCAGGGGTAATGGCTCCTTCCACAGTAAATGGACTCAGATGAAACTTTGACAGTACCCCTTGTTAACACACTGTTAAAGACCCTCACTGCTCCTCTCTAAATAAGAGACACAAAAGAAGAAGAACATTCTCCAAAGAACCTATTTGACTTAGACAAACTGGTTTCCTAAATGCAAACATTTTTTGCAATGCCACCAGCCCAACAGCTAACCAAAGACAGCTTTTAAACAGTAGCTTATTTGCTCATGTGGGCTAAAACCAGCTCAACTGATTTAATGGCTTTTCTGCTTCAGGAGTCAGGAGGAGATGGAGGGGGTTGGAGAGTTTTTTGGGCAAACGATCTGGACAAAGCAAAGGCGAGCAAACATTCCTGCCTAACCAAAAGCAGAGAGCTGGATTTTAGGGTTCAGGGAGCAGACAGAGGGCACGTGAAATCTCCATGCAGTCTGAGCAACTAAAGTAGAATACAGGACCAACAAATGTCAAATCACTGCTCTTCTGTGGTGTCACTACATGAAAAAAATACTGTGTCTAGTGAGTTTGTAAGACATTCAGAGGGGAACAAGAGTTTATCCACAAGACTGGTTGCCTCTACTGTTTCAAATAAGCAGTACAAAAAAAAAAAAAAGTTGAAAGGAAGTTAAAAAGATCCTCAGCAGAACTGTTGAGGGCTATGAACACGCTTTGCTGAGTCAGACTAAATTGTTTTGGAAATTGCGGCATTCCTGGAGGAAAACAAAGTGCTGCCAAGCTTCAGTGGGGAAACAAAAATCCGGTGAATTAGAAGATGAAGCCATCATTTCAAAGAGTCAGAGACACGAGGAGTTTGGAAAGTTAAAACCACGATTAGTCGCAGAATTACTCATAAAAAAAACAAAAAACAACGGAAAGTCACTGTGACGCTCATAGTCGGCGGTGTGAGTTTATTTAGCCGTTCTGATGTGGCAGTAGTTAAATCTATGGGATTAAAATAGTTTTGGTTTTTTTTGTGGCAGTTTTATCAAACTGTAAGAACTTTTAAACGTCTTGAGTCGATCTAAAAGTGACTTTCACAAAGTGTTACACGCTAATATATTCTCCTTTGAGCTTTAAACGGGCGAAAATAGTAGTTAGCTGCCACTCACCGCTCTCCGGCACGCGCACACTCCAGAACTCGTTACGTGGAACACCACTTTGCAAATTTAGACGGCTTGTAAAACACAGTGATGACAATACTCAACTGAGGTTTAATTAAGTTGTAGAAAGGAACCAAACGATCTAAACAAACTTATCTCGCGGCCAAACACCCACCTTCTGCGCTCCAATCCGCGCGGCTTCGCTCCTCGCGCTTAATTGCTCGACCAGGTTTTCCTAATTAGCGCGCGCTCTCATCGGCGTCTGCGTGCGTCCGCGTCCGAGGCAGTCTTTCAGTAGGAAACCATTCAGCCGGTGTTGACCCCATGTGTCGGGGTCCCGAACAAGAGGACAAAAGAAGAGAAAGATCTTTGATTCCCGCAGGCTCCTGCTCTCCTCCTCCTCCTCCCGCACCTCCTCCACGTAACTCGGCCCCATTCACGAAGAGGAGGCCCCTCGCGTGAAACCTGAGATCCAAGACGCTGACTACCGTTCTGCCCTCGCGACAAAGGACGATCCTATTATACGTTTTATAATATAATGATGCTATGCGAGTGCCACAGTTAAACCTCAGGTCTCCATAGAGAGTGTTAAGGAATTCAACTCTACAGGAGATTAAAAAAAAAAATAGGCCTACCATAAAGCCGCTATAACATATCTGCTGCAAGCTGTTATTGGCAAACATTGCTTAGGTATATAGCACACAATCATAATCCAAATGAAATAAAGTACAATCATGTAGTCTAATTTTTTTTACGAATACAGCGTATTGAAATTAATTCCTAAATACAATTAAAAGTTGGTAAAGTTCTTAGAAACTGCAACTGAGATTTTGAACTTTTAACGTTTAGAAGTGTTCTCTCGGCTTGCTTAAGCACAAATCTGAAAAATAAAATTTTTTTAGTTTTTCTTTTGTCAATTAGGACTACCGTCTTTTTCTTTATATTTCATTATATTTGGAAAAAAACAGTGCCCAAAGACTAAATATAGTATAATAAGATAATAAGATAAAATCATGTGGAAGACAATTAATAAACATTTTTTTTCACATGGTTTTCCTCATTTTTCAACTCTGACTATTGATAAACTTGGGACTTTTCATGTGGTCAAAAAATGGCAAACTTGTACTGTTGTACTTGCCCGAAGTATGTCAGTACCAGATTTTAAGACTTTAGACCAATCAGAACAAATGTTGTGGCATTTTTCCGTATACTAAATATAGTATTTGGGCACTAATGGGTTAATTATACATAAGGTATTGCTATACACTTTAATAACAAACTTCTCCACTAAAAGCCCTGCTATAAATGATATCTCCATGAAGGTATTATGTTCATTATGTGTTTCTAATATTTACCCTCTTGATTAATTAATTTGATGGATACAATTTCCCCAAACATCCTTCAAAATGATCTGATCTTGATTTATAAACTGAGTGGACTGGCCCTTTTTTATCTGTTTACATTCTTGTTTTCTTATGCTAAAAAGTACACCGAGTGCAACAACACCATAATCTAATCATTCACATTTCTGCTGAGGACCCTGTTATCCTGTGGACCACAGTTTGGCAGCCCACCGGCCTGACAGAGCACTGCGTGACTACAGCTTTTAGAGGAGGAGGCCCACTATCCAAAAATTAAGTTGACTCGAGCGTTCAGCAAAACAACAGATCTTGCTGTCGTGCACAGTGCAGCTGTAGTGCTCCTGATTTACCAGAGGACCCGAAATGTTTGGAGGAGGCTGTGGGAAGTCAAATCAGGCCAGATGTCTGCGCCCGGCCAAATCGCCATGGCTGCATCCCAGCTTCCTCTCATACTAACTATCCCCTTTGCTTTCCTTAGGCATGAACTCATTCACCTGCACCTTTTATCCTCACGCATTTACACACAAAAATAATTATTCTCTTGGCTCATGGATTCTTGTGAGAATTAGCATTTTTTTTTCAAATTGGCACCCGCTAGTTATATTAAATACAACTTAATTAGTGTTGTTGAGGAGTGAAATGTGCGACAATTAGGGCCCCATAGCTGAAAAACGACACTAGGATTATGCAATTTAAGCCACAATGGAAATAGGGGTGGGGTGAGTCCCTCGAGACTCAAAATTCCTTCCGACACCCCTGCAGTGAATATATTAATTGCTTGAAGGATTTACTGGTATGGAGCACTTTTGATTTTTGCCCACCTGCACAGCCTTCCGCCTTTTTATACTGAATGTTCAAATGTTGTGGTTATGTTTTAGCATCAGTCTCGATTGCTTATTTCCTCCCTTGACATAAAACTTTGTGACATAAATTCATGGCGTGCAATCGTAATGACTCATGGATTTTTTTTTCATGGCTGAGTTTCTAGGCTCATTAATTTTACTGTAGCTTAGGCCAAGAGCTAAAGACATCCTGGCAGGATGGAGGAGGCTCTGAAACCTAAAATAAAAATGAACAATTAACACATGGGGAAGGATAAAATGTTGATGTTGATGCAAGGCGTAATATGGGCATGCGAGTGAGGAAAATGGTCCCAGATGCCATGTCAGATACATAAAATAGAATTAATGATGTAATATACAAGACCATTAACTCAGTTTTATGTACCTGCAGTTTTATGAAACCTTTCCTTTCATGTTAACTACTTTTTAGGGGGGGAAATGCACTTTCAGGCACTTTGTTAATCCCCTGCTTCCCCTCTAGAAAGAAACAGAGTTAGATATCATTATGAGACATTATAAATGTAATGTCAAATGCATATTTGTTTTAAAAATAATAAATTACTACAAAAACTAATTTTACTAAACTGCTCCATAAAAGTGCCATGCATGTGGTGTGTGCTCTGCTGTTTGAGTACTTTTTTTATTCCAATTCCAGCATTTATGTTGTTGACTTATGTGCTAAACACAATCCTTAAATCCCATCAAGGGTAGCTGTAGCGCATGAGTTACTAATACGAATGCTTTGTCGATTATTTCCGCACATATCCTGTAATTCCTTTGGTTCTTTTGGATTTGTTCACCGTGAAAGAGCTGTGAAGTGTAACAGAAACTCTAACCCTTTTTTCCTGGAGATTTTAGGGGTTCAAACCTCTGAGGCAGCAAGTATCCTCACCGGAGTGTCTTTAAGCACCATCGTTTATCCACATCAGCTCTCAGGAAGATCTTCTGCACCTGACCTTTGACTTTCCTTTACAGGGACAAGAAATGGAAAGTGAAAAAGAGAATCAACCACAAAATGTTCTGCCGTTTACTGTCGGACTCATGCGAAGAACTTTAAAAGCTGATGAGTCGTCAGCAGTCAATTGTGTGTAAACCTGCGCCCCTGTCTGGAGATCAGGGCTTTGTCAGCCACGTGTGTGCAATTGAAGGTGATCCAGGTCTCCAACAAGCATGTGCAAAGCACATGTCCAGCACCGGTGGCTAAAGCAATATTTACACTGTGAAATTGGTAAGCATACATTTGCCACAGCTGAGCCTAAACTCAAATGCGAGTGCTGAGTGGCAAAAGAGTGCTGTGCAACTAAAACGCCACAACTTCGATCCAGTAATCAAACATTCTTCTTCTGCAGCTTTTTTTTTTGCATTCCTTCACAGTTGCTGCTTTTAACTGGAGCCAGAAATAATGTAGTGATTAAGTTGAGCCAGTAAAGGAGAAGTGGCTGGTGAAGACAGCCGCTCTGCAGGCTATTATTTATATAGAAGTGAACTCATTAATTAGTCACCTTTTTGAATCCTTGATTACAGTGAAGTACATTTGCAACAAGAACAAATGAAGTTACGTTACCCTGTTTCATTTTTTTTACGTGGATCATTTCAAGCAAACTACAGCACTGTACGACTTTGAGACATATTTCTGTTCTTTTCGGGGCCTCGCAATGTTGTAAATGTGAGAAGTTCAGTAAAGTTTCTTTAGGTTTGTAAAAATGTATGTGTAGCTATTTCTGAAAAAGAAAACACACAAAAAACTACAAAAAACAGATTACTTTTATATTCGATTATACACATCATACATTAGATGATTTTCGTTGTGGTATTTATATAAAAATAAAAGACCTTTTTTGCATTAACCCACGATGAAAAAAAGCTAACTAGAAATAAATTAAAGTTATACTGGTTAATCTCAGTGCTGAGTTCATTTGTCATCTTTACTGCATCTGTGCATGATGATAATACGTACATAGTTAACACATCGCAGAGCTACATACATAACACACGCGGCTGCAGAGGTTCTGTACATTTGAAACAGAACTAAACATACAAATTCAGTTGAGATAAATCCAGTGCACTTATCCAATGATGACAGTGTCAGAGTCAGCTGGACAATAAACAAAAACACACCCAGGTTACCAGTTCTGAAAAAAACAATCTAACATCTGTTCCCAAGTCTTAAAGACCATAAGTGCTACTGTTCACCTTTGAGAAGAATTTCTGCACATTTGCACTTCTGGTATTCTTTTCCCCTCACATACCACAAAGCAGAGACACATCATAAGACCCTAATTGGGGGGAAGAAGGTGAACCTAGATTGACACCGTCTTAAACCTTGGCCTTTCAGAAGAAGCATCCCCGGCCTCGTGTTGAGCGCGTGATGTCCCAAAATCCCGCACCCCAAGACGGCGAGGAAGGTCCAGCTTAATGAGGGGGGATGGGCATATTTTCGGCTCAGCCTCCCAAAAAAAAAAAAATCCCAACCTAATGCCCTCTTAGTCCCCAAAACTCAAATCTGCTCCTAATTAGCGTGATGCCACAGTGATTGAAGAACACTACGGGACAAGTTAAGGTGCACTTCAACAGGAAAAACATGGCGAGTGAAACAAGGCACACTCCATTTCAGCTGTAGAAAAAGCGGGACGGTATCTGGAGGATAAAGAATTATGCAACCAGTGCTTTTACAGGCTTGTGTACCACATGAATGAGTGCAATCATTTCCAAGTTGTTGGCTTAAAAGACGATGAAAGCAACAAGCGTAATGGGACCAGACTGCGTAGAGAGAAAATAAAGACAAACTCAGCTCACGCTCACTAAGCATTTCCCAGCACCACCGCACGGATCCACGCTCACAAAAGACACAGGAGCACACACACAGTCATGCCCTCCCCCCCATTACGCTGCTTTGTCTTGCAGGCTTGTGTGCAGTTTTACTCCGAACATGGCCTCCCACTGTGCTCTGACCCAGGCCAGCAGACCCTGGAGGAGCTCAGTGCTGTCGGAGCGCACACACCACGTCTTCTCCTCTTTCACCGTCTGCAGGAGACAAACACGGCGAGGAAAAGATGGAAAAATCAATGCAGTTAAATCACAAGAAAATTCAACTTGACAACACATACGTAACGCTGCAGCAGGCTGCTGCTGAATGACTGCATGTATCAAAACCTTTACTCTTGTTGTCTGAAAGAAGAGGATTTCATTTCAAATGGACTGAACTACTTGTTTTTGTGTGTTCTGTGTAATCTTTGCCTGGTTCTTAAGAACTCCCCCTTGCATACTAACCTCATCGTAAAGCTTGACATCCATCCTGCACTGGTCTGAAGGCCACAGGTGGACGGAGCTCACGCAGCTGATTGGCAGAGTCTCTAAGATGGAAATGCTCCCGCTGCTCGCTTCATCGTTTTCATTCTCCGTCAGGTTGTTTGGGCTTTTCCTCCACTGGTGATCTTCTTTGAGCAGGTACAGGGTTTCCCGGGTTGCCAGGACTGTCAACGGCATCCAAATGTCCTCTGAAAGAAAAATACGACAGTATGACCTTTTAGTCAGTCAATTTACACTACAGGTAAAAACATAGATTTGTCATACAATGGGCTCTTTTGCTTGCATAACAGGTCTTCTTAGTGGAAAGAAAACATCCAAAATACACATTTATTTGACTAACTTTGTCTATTTGTGTCTGCAGATTTCTCCTACATTAACCTATAAGTTAGCATTAGATTATGCTTTATTTGCATATTTAAACATAACGTTTCAGAAAACTTGTTATTATTGACTTAATGCAAGTAATTTACTGGGTAAGTTTCATGGGGATATCTATCAGATACAGATGTTTACCTTGTTCACATTTAGTGTCTTGCAAAATGTATGAAATTTTACAATACATATCTTTAAAGGCCATCTTCTCAAAATGTGTTTTTTCTCATACTCTGATCTCCACTTCAGTAATACTTACATACACCAAACTTTCCAGTTTTGTTCTTTATATTCTAAAGGTTTTTACAGAGAGGTTTGTTCATTTATCACTCATAACCTGATTAAAATAACATTTTATTCCTAAAAACATGGCTAAAATGTATCGCTTACAGCTGTTATACAAAATTCCCTCTTTAAAAACCTTTGACTTTCATATGCCAACAAACAGGAAACAACAATTTAAACCTGCCTTCATCCACTGTTCACATTTTCTGTTGTAAATTGCAAATGAGCACATATTTAATAAAATGAGGCCTCATTTGCATATTTAAAAATAAAATTTCAGAAAACTTGCAATAGAAAAAATTATTTTCAAAGTGATATCTATTAGATATATATATATATATATATATATATAGCGCTGTTAAAAAATGATTTTCAAGTGTTGATTTTAGCCTCTGATTTCACATCGTTAACACTCATGAATCACAGACTTTGTAGCAGAAAGGTACTTTTTAAAGCTTTCAAAGATAACTTTCGGCATTGTTATTTTTCATGTCAGAAAAGCTCCCTCATCAGTAGAGCATGCAGAGGGAAAAGGCAGATCTAGGCATGCTAAAATTACAGCACTTGAAATTCCACAGGAGTGCACAGCTGTGTGTCGCCCTTGGCTTTATGTGCTTCTTGTGAAGCAGACGGTGAGGCATCCTGCAGCACTGGTGCACATGTACGGACCACATGCATACCAATGCAGTCGCATGTCAGTTCTCAGTTCAGACAAAACAACACTTTTCTGCCTCATTTAGTGGGTAAAAGGTTGTTAACATGGATCCTCAACAGTTGCCTCACGTCAGCTGATGCCCACAAATCACAGTTCCTACCATTTTATTTTGAAGAAACTAAAAATGTTATATACATTTTATTATTTCTCCCATTTAGCATATATTCACTCTTGGCATTCTTCCAGCTGCTTAAAATTAATCTTCATGATCTAGTTTACTCTCCAGACTGGGGGCTAAATTCCTGAAATACAAATGAGAAACATCTTGCAGAATACCATTATAAATCAAGAAAACGTTGACGGGAGGACAGAAGCTATAAAAGTCATTAGCATTAACAGCAGTAATCTTTGCACCCCCGGAAACCACCATATACAACATGTAGAGTCTTGAAATCTGATCTTTCTTGTAACATGTGAACATGTCAGACTCAGTAAGATATCAGTGATGTGACAAGGTAAATAAAGATCCTAAAAACGGGGTGCATAATAAAGTTTACAATGTGTGATTTTTGCAGAATTAATGGATATGTCACCTTGCAGAACAAAAGCCAGAATGTAGAAAAACTGCAGCTGGCCATCCTCCACATCTGCCTGGATGTCTTCACACACTAGAGGCCTAAAAGATCAAAAGTATCAATAATATTACACACACATATATTTAGCACAGAAATCACATTGACTGCTGTACTGTACACTTCAAAGAGCACATACAGTGTTTTTATAGAGATAACTGAGTGTTGTGGTGGCTTATGGCTGACATGGTGTCTCAGATGGAAGCACTTCAACATCACGGGCTGAACTTCACAGTAACTGTGAAGCAAAGGGGATAATTGACATAATAATAGCTGACAGAGCTGGGATTGTGAAAACACTTCAAGTGTGAGACTGTGGTTAGCCGCCTCGCAACACATCAAGGGGCAGCTTTGATTTTTCTGTCTTTTTTGACTATTGGGCAGATGACAAAATGGTAGATTTGAGTGAGAAGTGAGCGTTGATACTTGGATGTAGTTGCTATAGCATGTTTGCCAGTTTGTGCAAAGTAGCTGCAGTGGTGGACAGTAAATAAGTACATGTACTTAGTATACATGTTCTGCTACTTTATACTTCTACTCCTCTACTCCAGATATTTTACTTTTTTTACGCCACTACATTTATCTGACAGCTTTAGTTACTTTGACGATTCTGAATAATGATATAAAATATAAAATCGACAAATAATTGTTCATGTATTATTATAGTTTAAGATGAAACTGTGTTGATCCCTTTGTGAAATGCACAAGCCAGTAAACAGTATATAGTAAAACAAATAAAATAAAAAAATAAATCGCCTCCTCTTTTACCAGCTGCAACATTAAAGTGATGAACACAATAATGCATCAATAATTAGAATTTTATAATATAATATATATTATTCTTTTTATACTTTATGATACCAATTATTTTGTAGATTAACTTAAGTAACATTTTGAATGCAGGACTTTTACTTGTAACAGAGTATTTCTACACTGATATTACTACTTTGACTTAAGTAAAAGATCTGAGCACTTTGTCCACCTCTGCCAAACTGCTACAAAGGCATGTTTAATTGTCTGTAAAGTTGCAATAGTTCATAAGAAATGTTAACCAGTCTCTGACAAAATATTTCCCAATAAGATAACCACGTTCCTTTCAGTGAGAACCTACTACTGTCTTCTGTTTCGCAGAGAGAAACATACAATAAAAAGGTGAAGAAAAAGTATTTTTCTACACCACATGACACGCATGAGTCAGGATTTGTAGCACTACACATGTTACAAATTAAGATGTGGTTTACCAGCTAATTAAGTGGTGCCGTTTTACAAATTGAAGTCTAAAAAAGCTGATTGTAATCAACTAAAGATGTGGCAGAAATGTGCAGCGTTAGAACCCCCTTTAACTTACACAACACAACACTATTGAGACCACATCTTTCAACATATAAACAAATAAAATCAAAGATGTCTGCCGTTCTCTCACTGCATCTGGACGGGGAGTGGAACATACCAGAGATGGTGCTGAGGGTTGAGTCGCGTGGTTGAGATGGACTTCAGCTTGCTGTCTGATTTGTGAGCCATCTCACGCACAATTCCTAAGGAAATAACAACACAAATATTATATCTATGATACATAGTTGTCGGTCAAGTCGCCCTAAATAACAAAATATACTTAAATAATTTGTCTTTAAGAAACTAAAGCAAGTTCAGTAGCCTTCGATTTAGCACTTTCAGACACAATTAGTATATAATCTGAGTAATTCATCATCATAAAACATATATAAGAAGTGGATGTAGCCATTGTGATGTCACAGATTGGTTTGTTGACCACTGTTTTGAACCCTCGAGTTTTGGCGTTTTGTTTTTTTGGAACCAGCAGAGAGGGTGAGGCTAAGTACATCCGAACACTAAACAAAACATTTTTAGGCTACCAAAATGTTACAATTAACTCTCATGAACTCAAAACTGTGAAAAGGTTAACATTTTAAGACAAAAACATGGAGAACACCCATTGCGGACAACACAAGGCAGCCCCGCCCTAAAGCATTGCCTGCTTTATCATATTTCACTCTAAATGGGAACATCGTTTACAAAGTGAACATCATGCTGTGTTGAAGAAGACTTAAAACTAGTGATTGAGACCATAAACTTGTCAGGAAAATGTTTACTGAGGTAATAAATCAAGTGAGAAGTCGGGTCATTTTCTCATAGACTTACGCAAATTTAAGACACTTCTGCATTGGCTTCACTTTTCAGACCCAGATTGTTCGTCACCAACAATTTTAATATTTAATTCATTTAACTTTTTAAGTAAACATTTTTACGTGTCCAGCTTCTCAAATGAGAGAACTGGTTGTTTTTCAAACTTTATAAAACCGTAAGTTGCATAGCTTTGAGTACTGGACTGAGTTCTTTGGGTTCTGGATTGAACAAAATGAGCAATTTGAAGACGTAGACTTGGAAATTGGAGAATTGTAATCTTTCACTATATACAATATTATTAATCTTAAAACTAATCAACAGATTAACCCATAAGGATAACACTCATTCACTACAATTTCTAAACTACCAAAGATTTCAAAACAAAAGGAAAGAAATTGGTTTAGACTGTGAGAATTCATCAGCCATCCGAAGATGCATTACAGCTCTGAGCATGTTGAAACAGCTGGGAAGGTGAATAGCTGCGTGTAACAAACACATCTCAGGGTAAATGGAAGCATCTGTGCTCACTTTCATCCGGCATTTGGGAGGAAACTGAGGATGCCTTATGGATTTGATATTCATAGTTGACTTTTTGATCGAAAATAACGGTTGCATATTGCCGAGGGTTTACATGCATCGATGATGCAAATCATGAGAGCACGTATAAACAACGCACTTTATCTAACTTGTGAAGGAAATTAAAAAAAAAGGTACAGTAGCCTAAAAATGTCCCACCCAGAAATTCATGGAAAGACCAAACACAAAAGCCGTACTCAATCTGAGACTTTTTCTGCTATTATAACTACGGTAAGAAAGCCAAAAGGTCTTGAGTTGCAGGTGTAACTACGGTAAGAAAGCCAAAAGGTCTCGAGTTGCAGGTGTAAGATTTCAGCTCCATACAATCTGTGGGTGAGAAAATGTTGGGAACACAATACGCTGGGTCACGCTCACATTCACGAATTGTAGCGTGTCATTGGGTGTGACAACAATACAGGCCAGAGTGGATATCTGTAGTGTGGCTTTCCAGTCAAGTCTGAATAGATGGACTTCAAAAAGGATTTAAAGGGACACTGAGGAAGAAAATAAGATTATTACCTTATCAATATCCTTCTTAGGGATAAGGAAGGTGCAAGGAACAGACAAGAGGGTGTCACGAATATAATTTTTCCACATGAGTCACGTTTTTCCAAAATCACATTCCTGTGTTTATAGGTGTGTGTTTAATTTGATCTTAAGGCAACACAATGCCTTTTTCCTGTCTAAAATGATGTAAACAGGAACTGTCTGATCAAAGAACAAGTAAACAAGAGTAGAAATCTGAGCAAGCTTTCAGCACTGGATTGTTTTCAAAGCTCTGGGCTACAGACGCATTTTGGTCAGTACTCAAAAAGTTTTCAATCACAAGTCTTGTACATGTTTGAGATGGGAACATGACTAATCAAATGGCCACAACTCATTAACAGGCAGCCTGTAATAGGGTCGAAAACAGACATGGCCTCTTGTTAAACGCACAATATGTCATTTTTTACCACAAAATAAACGAATGAAGCAGCGTGGGATGTTCAGGATGTTTGTACCAGGAGCCCAATTATCCTCCTCCTCCTCCTCCAAAAAAAAAAAACAGCCCAGGTTATTAAAACCAGTAAAAACACTGAATAAAGCAGTTTTATGGAGGGGCTGCGAGCCGAGATGCCAGTAAAGTTTGCTCAGCCATTTTCTCTGATATCTTAAGATCCAGACGTCTGATGACTAAATCCTTTCATCCGTTTAAAATACAGAGTTAAAAACTACCCAGAAGATGAACTGGATTAAAAAGTTGATTTATCACAAACACAATTGCAGGCGACCAAATGAAACGCACGGTTACCTTGATTTAAATGACAAGTTTCTCTCGGTCTGACAGTTGTTGGAAATATTTGGGATAAAGTAAGTAAACAACTCAACACATACTTAACATAGATCTAGATGTTTTCACCACTATAGTAACTGGTCCCTTGAATCACGGGCAAACTTTACCAAATTTGTTTTCATATTTTTGTTTATTTTAAGGACGCCCTACAGAGAGTTGATCCACACTTACAGCGCAGTAAGAAATAAATCAAATATATTTCCACTGCGGTGAAAACTTAATACGCTTTTATTTTCTAAAAATGATATATCAGTTAAATTATAGTGTATTCTGAAGGAACATTTAACATTCCTGCCCTGTTGTCCGTCGTGTATTGGATGCTTTAAATACTCTGCGAAACACTCATCTGTCAGTTTAGATCACATTCATTTCTGTAGTCAGTCATGTAAGCATTTCATTTTGAATGTGAAATGTTCGGTAAAAAGCCTCAAATGATATTTTGGACAAAAATGACACATGGCACAATCACTTTCACGAAAATCTGCATTGGACCCGAGTAAAAGTCTCCCGCATTATTGGCAGAATTTTCTTACGTGTTGGGGAGAAACTCAACAGACTAAGCAAGAGCTCAAATAACGTGTTAACATTGACAGTTTTAGTGAGGTGCCATCCAAGATCACAATCACAAGTAAGCAAAGGTGACGGGCTGAGCGTGTTAAGAACCAAGTTTGCAGCAGACGGACTTTGGTTGGTGCTCTGGTCTATGTCAATATTCCTGCTTCCTCTTGTTTCAGTCCCAGACTCTTTGGCTGCCTCCACCGCCAACAACAATGCCCTTGGTGATTTTTACATGAAATAAAATACCACAGCACTGTTTGATATGTCAGACAGCTGAGACGAGACAGTATGAAAAGGGAAAAAGATTAGATTTTCCATTTCCAGTTTCAAAAACAACAGCTAAAGGTGCATTTCACCCTAACCCAAATACAGCCATCGCTGTTACCGAACACAACAATGAAAACTGACAAATTAGGAGAAAGCGAAAACAACTGGCCAACAAAAACAGAAGATCCGTAACACAAATTCCTGACTCTTTTTTTTTGTTGTCTCTTTTGGCAGCAGATTGCAGAGGTCTCGTGTTATCTCTCATGTTTCAATGAAGTTGTGTCGGACTCGGTTAGATTCTGAGCTCCGGAAAACTTTGGCGGTTATGAAGCTCTCTCTCTTCCAGCCAGCACGTCCTCCGTCACTCCAGCTTTCATCTTTGTCCACATGATGCGAGCCAGCTTGGACGATGGACGGGGTTTGTTATGGTTAAGCTTTTCCATACTTCTGACAGAATATTACAACAGCTGTTTTGGGGTTAATTCGGCATTAGGAGAACTAATATAAACATCATATACTGTGTAGGTGTTTGGCACTTTAGGATGCACCTGGAAGCAAAACCGCTATTCATGTTTTTCACTTGTCTGCTCTGTCTTGGACAATCTCTGTGGTCTCGCTGAAGCAATCTGGAATCATTTTCAGCCACAAAGAACACAATGCACTAAATGAGCTGTTTGTGACTTTAGACAGAAAGAAAAAAGATCTCAGAGGACAGAGGGGAAGCTAGAGAGAAAGTGAGAGAGATGAAATGAAAAGGAAAAAAAGGAAAGAGAAGTAGGAAAATGTTGATGCCTCTAAAATGTCAGTTGACGCTCTGACGTCAGTCAGAGGATCAAATGTGACTTTGTTCAATCAAAACAATAACAAAAGGAGTTTAGTGGCATTGTTCAGTAACATGTTATCATGGGAGTTTGCCGGTTAGGATTCCTTCATCGTTCATCGTTCAGGAGGTTTTTGCCTGGAGCCGAAGAATTAACAGAGGTGTCCTCCTCCAACACAAACGGACACGGTGATAAACACTGAATATAGCAGTTTCAGGTTAAAAACGAACAAGATTTAAAAACTGTATCATAAAAATGTGGCTTAAAACTAGATAAAAATGATATTTATGACGGCTTCTGGCAGACAACCACAACGCTGTTGCGTGCTCAAAGGGGATACGTGGCCACTACAGGGGCTCAAAGGAAATGGACCTTGATTTAAATGATAGATTTCTCTAAGTTTGATTATTATAGCTTTAATGAATAGCCACATGTTTCTGAGTGATGCTCCTCTTCCTCCTTTATTCATTTACTTGCTCTTTTTATAACATTCCTCTGGGTAAAAGAAGGGGCTGCATATTCAAAAAAGTATTGTCTGTTGTTTGTATTTATTAATTTATTTTATGCTGCCTTCTCGCCCAGGGCTCTTTTGGGTTTTTACCGAGGTCAAATAAAACAAAAATGGAATGAATTGAAAATGTTTTGTCAAGCTATATGAGATGCTAGAAGATTATGTATGAAACAACACTTTCCATGTACTTCCAAAACAATTCTTGCTTGATTGTGTATGAGTGAAAGCTGGACAGAAACCCCATCAGACAGCAGCTGGAGGCAGGGAGTTGTGGAAAAAGTGGGACTGCTCTTCTAATCAGCATGTCTGTTTGCTGAATTTGAAGGTTTTTTTTTTTTTTTGTGCCCGTATTCAGTATCTTGTACCCTAAAATTGGTAATATGAAACAGTAATTAGGGGAAAATGCCTTCACTGTCTGTTACAAAATGTACGATGATTTCCTGTTTTCTGCACACGTTTAGGGCCTGGAGATTGTCAGATTCATTTTCCATATTTTTCCAGACATTCCAGGCCAGAGCAGGAGCCCCTGTCTAATAAAAGGTTTTCCTCTCAGCCGTTGGTCCTCCCTTGTAGACACGTTTGTGTGGGCAGAATGTGCTCAGTCTGAGTGAACCCAATAGCGAAGGGGGCAGAGATTTGCGTCACGTCGCACTCATAGTATTAGTTTGTGAGTTGGGTTGGGTTTCTGCGGCACAATGTCTGTGAGAGGAACATGCTGTTCTTATACCTGCCTCAGGGCTTAAACAGTAATCTACAACTTGGTTTGCTTTGCTGCATCTTCCCCTCAGAGCAATCTGAGGAAAAGTGCTGCAACCAGTAAGTACAGAAAGAGCAGGGTCAGTGAGTTTCTCTCCGACTGTATTCAAAAAATAAAAACTTCCTTTTATATGTTTTTCCATGCATTAAAACAGAAACCATTTTCCCCTTTGCTTGTATTTGGCAGTGTTTCCTTTTACCTGTCAAGAGGCCAAAGAAGCGTTTGCAGCGTAAACTGTCCCTCACAAGGAGGGTGTAGGCCACTCCCCCGTCTCCAAACTCCATGTGGATGGTCTGCGATCCAAGTCCCACCTCCAGGTAGCTGAGCTCCATGATTGGGTGGCTGTCCCTCTTCTGCAGCCAATCGGAGAGCTGGCCTCCGCTGGGAGGAAACGACGTACGGCATCAGAAAGTGCAGCGAGTGTACAGTCACAGTGAGACAGATTAAATGGTTTACTTGATCTCTGACACTTGGAGGTGTGACTGCCAGAACAACACTTTAAAATGTGTTTGTTAAAGCCAAAGTTTACTCAATGCAGTCAAGGCAATAACTAATGCATTACCTCGTTTTTCAAGGATTAAGATATAAGGTCAAAATAATAGTTTGGCTTCTTGCAAGAACAAGGGAGGTAAGTCCCATGGACCTTTGCCTCCGCCACCATAGCGTAGAAGAAGAAAAGCTTTCATTTGTTTGAGAGAAAAAAAAAAAAAAACAGGGGCTCAAACTAGCCGGAGGAGAAAATACTCCACAGTCTGCAGATGCTGCGAGGTCAATGTGTTCTCAAGATGTGACCCAGAAACCTGGGCATGTTATGCAATATAATCCACATCCTAACCGGAGAGGGTGTGGAACTACACACCAGCGCTAGAAGTCATAATTGTTAGCTGCAGAGTGGTGCCCTCTTTTGAGTCACTGTCCACTCCAGCAGGACTTCATTACCCTTTGAAATACATTGGAATGTGTTGTATCAATATCTCACAGACTTAGCTTCAGACTTACAAGCTATCTATAAGCATTCATTTACTGTCATAAATAATACGTCCACAATTAATGCAAAAAATATATAAATACGTGTACAATATATAATACTATACAGTGTAAGTCACTAGAAATGAGTTTGTACACTCTTGCGATTTGGTTTCTCATACTGGGGAAGTACTTTCTGCACCCTGTAAAGCGGCTCTACTCACTGGGTTTCTGATGTCATTTCCAAGAAATAGATGCGCTGGTTTGACACCACCAGCAGAGAGGGAACCTGCCCGGGCAACCCAAATTTGACAGCTGACATCTGAAGTCACAGAAAAAGGGAAACATGACATAAAGCAGGAAAATGCTCTTTGTATGTGATGGACATTTTCTCAAAAAACAGGAAAAGTGATTTTAGGTGGTGCTGCTCCGTCCTGTGAATTACGGAAGTGTTAGGGGAAGGCATAAGGGAAACAATTAAGAGGAGGAAGATTTTTTTTCGAACTTTCAGTACATGTGCTAACGCTAGTAGTTTTAATCACTCAAACTTTTGACGGTTATTCTCAACATTTAAACTTTATTCTCGAAATGTAAAAAATTTTTTTTTATTAATAATAAAAAACAAATCCCCCCTCTCATCCCCCTCTTTCTGCCTGGCTCTTATACCCTTCGGCAGGGAATACTGTCTTTAACAACATAATAAGAATGAGCAGTTTTTAGTTTTTCACAAGCTCTGTAGGGGTTTAAAATCAGACCTCTAGACCAAGGTCTTGCTTAATGTTCTCTAAAACAACACAAGAAGTAAAAGCAAAGTGAAACAGCGAGCAGCCCCTGTCACTAGATAAATAAACAGAACTAAGATGAATGGAGCGGGACCTCCTGTTTCCAGCTGTGGTTTGCTTGGTCCTGTTCAGCTCTTTGCTCCTCGTCCAGGTGTCTGACAGAGAAAAGCAATAGCCTGCTGATTTGAAGAGCTCCCAGGATGCAATGGATATTAAAGAGGTCTCGGAGAACGCTGCGTGACAGCAGTGGGGGGCACAAAAAACACTACAGAAGAAGAGGATGGAGGGTTGAGATTAACTGACTGCGGTCATCCTGGCCGACGAAGACGAAGCCGCAGCTGAAGTGTTGCCGGTCCTAAAGCTGTCACCACTCATTAAGCTGGAACCTTTTCGGCCATCGGGGAGATATGTTAGAGGACTTTTTAAAACCGCGATCACAAAAGAAACAATAACAGCAACATAAAAACATTATGCTGCTAAATCTGAGCGGTCCCTGGCAAAATTCTACTTACACAGCATGCAGAGCCTGGCAATTATACCGTTTCCTGTCTTAATACTCGCTCCATTAAAGATAAGCAATGGAGGCCAACATGTGCACATTATTGTCTGCCAAACATTAAAAACTAAATGTGATGAGCTTTTAGAGCTGGATGTATTGGATTTGACAAAAAGCTTGAAAGTTTCTATGTGCTTCTCCGTTACAAAACAGAGCTCACTTGAACATTTTAAAATCAAGATACAGAAGAAAGGGAAAAAAAAAAAAAAAGTGCCGTCATACTGTGTCATGTGCATTTAATTGTTCTATCATACTTAAGGATACTGAAAGCTGTATATTTGACAAGAGTTGAAAAATAGCAATAGCTATAGACTGCAGCACATCAGTGTCATGCTCTCTTTTGAAACTATCTTGAATTGCTTCGTCCCCATCAATTAAAATAACCTCAATATGGGGTTATGTTGCCAACACTGTCAGTCAAACCTTATCCAACCACACCCACCCACAGCAGTTTTTAGTGTTAAACCTAATTAAAGAAAAAAAACGTTGTTTTTGTGTGTTTTTTAACCTTTCTGAAAATATACTCACCAAAGAGTTCGATGGGAAAATCTATTCCACCCTTACGCATGTCTCTTAAATATAAAGCTACAGTTATCAGCTGGTTAGCTTAGCTTAGCATGAAGACTGGAAACAGCTAGCCTGGTTCCTCAAACTTTTGACTGTTGCTGAGGAATACTTCAAAGGTTTTTCAGAGGCGTATCTGTACGTGTGCCTACTCTTACATACCTTGAGGAAAGAGTGAAGCTCTTCTTCTTCTTCCTCGAAAACCTCCACATCCAGGAAAAGCTGTAGCCGATGGTCCACTGCCTCGTAGTCCTCAGACAGGAGGTCCAAATCATCTACAGAGACATCGACACGGATCAGCCGGACCGAACATGGTGTGTTTTTCAGCACAAAGTGAAACAAAATGTCATGAATCCGGGTTGAAAAGGCAGTTTATATAAAAAAAACCAACTTTATTTATTCCCTTAAATGATATCTCGCATTGATAGTTAAGTTACAGTGTCCTGGCAGGAATATGAAGACTTACATATTTCTTGGCTTTTATGACGACAGATTTTACTGCAGCAGACTGTAGCATTAGCCAGCAGCGCTCACGCAGAAAGGCATTTAAGAGCAATAAATCCACCAATAGACAGCGACGGAGGTTATTACAACATTGATGGATGGTTATAGCTAATCACAGATGACGGGGCGCTGACCTGCGGAGGCCAAAACAAACCCCAAGTCTTTCATTTGAACGTTTTCACACACACACACACACACACACACACACACACACACAGACACACACACACACTTATCTTTAGAGAAAAAAACACTTCTTCAGAAAGTGGAAAATGAGGGCCTCTGCTCTACAACAATGGGTGCTCTGTGTCACCAAAAAAAAAGATACTATATTAAGTGTCAGTCAGTGTTTAGGATGAGTTCAGTGTGGTTTCAGAAGGCACTGCAACTTACAAAAAAAAAGATACTATATTCAGTGTCAGTCAGTGTTTAGGATGAGTTCAGTGTGGTTTCACAAGGCACTGCAACTTACAAAAAAAAAAGGAAAGAAGCGATACAGAAAGCTGTTATTAAGGCTCAGCCCTCCCTCTCCGAGACTTTCGTTCCTCTCCCATCACTTGCAGTAATGATTCCAATCTGTCTTGTTGCACCATGTGGTTTATCTAAAATGGCAGACAGATGTGCGGGAAATCGGATGCTGTCACAGAGATACAGAGCGCCTGAAAGGATTTCTGCGCCACACAATATCCACAAGATCCAAATACTTCCCATCTCCGTTCACTTTCAATTAAGACTTAGATATATCTTTATGAAAGGCTATGAAGCTGACGTAAGCAGTGTAAACCACAGGCCACACAGTTGATGCATTTTACAATGACCATATGAACAGCAGAATTCAAATCAGGTCATAAAATATCATTTATATTTTACTGCTGTTTGGGCTTCCCTCCAACAAGCAGTCCTGCCAACATCACAAATATATGTTGTCCATTTTAGCGAATCCATTAACTGTTTCAGTTTATTATACCTTTAAAAATGTGAGGATTTGCTGACTTTTCTCAGTTTTATATTACTGAAAATGAAAAAATCTTTGGACTCACTTTAGATTCTAAGACACTGTTTTGGGGATTTTTCACTTGTTTGACATCCTATACATCAAACCAGTGGTACCAATCGATGTGGTGCAGTCCAAAAATGGGACCACAGGTCCATTCTGACTGGGTCTCAAGTGGGACAGCCTCGTTAAGAAAACATTACTTTGAAATGCAACTTACTTCTCTTTATCTTTTATCATTCTCAGCAAGTATTGACCTGTTTATTTTAGTCAGGCCTCTACATGTTATGCTGTAATTAGTTTAAGTGGAGTTAATTGTATCTTCTACTGAAAAGCTTTTAATGTCTTTTTAAAATATTGGGTTTTTTTTTAAAGCCCTAATTGCACCCTCCAGCTGCAATGCTTTTAAGTTATTTTAGTATTCATTTTGTGAATTACAATTGAAGCGCAGCAAAGCAATTTCCACTGTCTCCTCGCAGTAAGAAGGTCCTAAGTTTCCACTGACAGAATGGATACATTTAAATAACCTGTAGGGATGATATGGCCTAGGATTATTAATAATGACATAACATTGTTTTCAGTCAAAAATAACAATAATTGCCAATGATATAGTTATCATGTGACCTGGACCAAGATAAATGTCAGAAAATGGATGAAAGGATTAACCAAAAGTATGTTAAATATCTAAGACTTTTTAATACCTTCTACTGCCTCTTTTTGAGTAAACTGATGTGCTTCTTAAGACTTTTCAAGACCTGCAAAAAAAAAAGGTGTTGAGTAAAAACCCACCATTCGGGGTGGATCTTCCTGCAGGTTGGGCCTGGACTTCAGGTGGTGTAGCACCTGTAGCGGTGTAGCGGTAGCTCCCAGCCAGCTCCTCTTTACTCTGGCACCTTGTGTCGTAGGAGAGGCTGGTGGTGTCCTCCTGACTGTCCCCGAGGAAGAAGGAGCTTCCCTGGGCAGTGATGAAGGTGGGGTCTTCCGTAGTGGCGGCAGCTTCTAGGATAGGACTGCTGCTAATACTGGCGTCTGTGTAATCATCCTGTAGTGATAAAGATGAAACATGGAAATGATGAGATTCTGGTTGAACAATTTTGGATATAAATTAGAGCTAAATGTAAAACAGACAGAGGAGGAAGCTTTACTGTTCAGAAAGACCTTATTGGCACTCCGGGTGCTCTGGTTTGTATCGAGATGATCGTCCTCACTCTCCGGCCTTGATGAGTGCCGGATGGGCGTACTGCTGTAGGGAGTTGATTGGCCAGCCAGCTGGATCACATGATCGCTCCCACATTCTGGACAAATATTAATGTTTCCTAAGAGGAAAAAAAAAGAAAAGAAAAAGGTTATTTGTGGGATGCTACCAAACCAGAAATCGATGTTGTATGTTTTTTTTCATTTAAACTTTTTTTTTTTTTTTCATACTTCATACTTGTACTTCACCTCGTTTTGGAGGCAAATGTAGTTCTTTTTACTCCATTACATTTATCAGACAACTTGAGTTATTTTGCAGTTGTACATTGTTAATACAAACTATAAATCAACCAATCAATTATGATATCAAGCATAGCAAGACAGCAATCTACCCAGCAGTATAAAGTAATTAAAATGAGCCCACCCTTACAAATGAAGAACACAACATTATATCATTATAATAACCCAGTGATATAATATACTGTATGAATCTGAAATGGGCCATTCTGCACAAAAACTTATTTTACTTTTGGTACTTCAAGTATATTGTGATGCTAATATTGATGTACTTTTACTGAAGTTAAACTTTGAATGCAGGACTGTTACACTGTGGTATTGCTACTTAAGTATTTAAGTTAAAGATCGGAGTACTTCTTCCACCACTGACTGTGTGAACATAGCAAAACATACGAGGGTGGCATTTTAAAATCATCTACATCTATATCTACTCAAGAGCATGAGAACAGTTAAATCATTCTGACAACTAAATGACCTATGTACAAGAAAATGGACAGAAAACATGCACGCCTTCCTTCCTTGCGAGTTTCATACGAGGAAGAAAAAACTTTGTATCTGCAGGGCGTGCATATCTGTCACCCACAAGCAAACATATGCCCACGTTCAGACACGTGCAAATGAAAAAGGTATTTATTGGCTGAAACACCAACACTAACACAAACAAAGGAGCAGTGATCTATGAAATCCCAAAACCATCTGTCGAACAAAGCCTGTGCGCAGGCTGTGCGTGCCGGAGCAGGTCTTAATGTTAGGTTGTGTTCAAACTCTGGGAGGTGGCTGCTGGAGCGAAGGGTATTATCTATCTGCTGCTAACTATAGAGGTGGGATCTCTTGGCAATGAAAGAGAAGAGATAACTCCTGTGCTTCACTCGAACCCGTCTCAAACCAAAAGTTTGTTTTGGGAAAATATGCAGCCCTGTGCAGACTACCAATGGGAACCTGATAGTTGAGGAGGAGTCACGAAGTGCTTTGACGTCAAAAGATGATAAACATTTTTTCTTTTTGCATGAATTGGACAAAGTTCCTGGTGCAAATGTGTGACCTTCTTTTGCGTCTTTTCTCTCCAATTTTCAACAACAGACGCAGCTGACATTGAAGTGTGAAAGTACTCATGTTAGTGGAAAAAGTGAAAATGCATATAGTGCTTCATTTTTTAGGATGGTTTAGAGTATGTGAGGCTGAGCATGACTCATCAAAGACGTGCGTGCATGTGCGTGACTCAGTATGAGGGATGAATCGGAAAAAGGCTTTTCAGAGTCAAGGCTGTGGTGTGTGTGTGTGGGATTGTTTGACATCTAAAGATGACAGATTCAGATATAAACTAAAGCCAACCATCACATTGCTTGGGCAAGTCTTTCACCTACAAGCTGTGCTTAAAGGGCATTTTTTTATTGTCAATTGTTTTTACAGATTTGATTCTATTTCAAGAAGCCTTTCAACATCTGGTCAGTGACAACAGATCAAAAGCTGAGGATTGTTTTAACCCTTTTTTGCATCACTGCTCCACTCTAAACGTACTCATTTGTTCCTGTTATGTATTTGAGCATGTGTTTTTGTATTGCTTTGTTCCTCTTTGTGTTTTAACTTTGTACACATTTGAATTGTTAGGGTGCCTTTAAAATCTTGCCAAGCTCTACAGATTTAATTAGTTGAGACATTACAATTCTTGTGCTTATTAAATAAAAACACACAATGAAAACAAAGAAAGGAAACACATTTCAGGGAGGTAACTTTAAAAACTTTGAAATGAACGCAAGAATGCGAGTATTTAAAAGTGATGCTTGAAGGCTACTGCACATTTCTCTTCCATCACTCTCACCTTTACTGTCATCATCGAACTGTGTCAGCTCCTGGTCATCCTGTTCTTCCACACCTTCTGGTAGCATGGCAGCCCCTCTCCTCCTCCCTCTCCCCCCCGCCTCCTCCTCACTGCCTTCACCCTTAAGCGTGAACTCTGCCCTGCAGCGAAGGCACTGCAGACGAACGCAGCTCGGACGGAGCTCAGAGTCCCGCAGCTGGTTTTCCTCCGCCACGTGAGTCAGCAAGTCAGTCAAAGCCTAGTCAGCAAAAAAGTATAGTTTTTCTAACAGTTTGTTGACACAGTGAGCAATATACATTTTTTTTTTATTTATTACTAACAAAACTGAGCAACCAATCGACCATTGTCTGCAACTTTCTAGCCTGTCAACAGCCCGTCTGAGATACCAGCTAACTTATATTTCAGTCATGAAAAAAAACTCTCTCTGGCAAGTATAAAATGCACAGAAAGCCATGAGCATGTTCAAAACGTTGCAGCTGCAAATTAGAAGCTGTAGGAGCTACATCAAACTTCTCAAAGAGCCAACAATTGGTGGAGCTCAAGGATAATTTGAGGGATATTTCATAGCTTTAAGACATAATGTCTGAGTGTTTCTGCACTGCTATGAGCAGACATGGTAAAGTTGAAGGTGTTGGTTTGGGCTTCATACTTTTCACTTTCGCAATGTGTCTGTTTATAAAACATTACGCATGAGTCCTTGACGATTCACCACAAATCTGAAGACATACTGCAATTAATATCAATAATAAAATTAAATTCTGTCTGGCACAGATCTGATGTTGCACAATGTGAGAGTGCAAAAGTCACAAAGCGAGGTAGTTAACCTGGAACAGAGTGTGCTGCTGGATGTTGACATCACATTTGAAAACAAAAGTGTTTGAGTAGAGGGCAGCCTGTGAGCATGACCGGGCTCGTACAGGACGTCCTAGGAGTCGATAGGTGGGTGTTGTCATTGTGTGTGTGCTCTGCTTCATTGCATGCACCTTGTATGTGGTGCATGTTGGTGCGTGGATGAACATCAGTTTACTGTCTTTTGCAGAACTTGTGTTACATCTTACAAGATACAAGTTGTTTAATGTTTCTTCAGAAAAGGAATCAAATCAAAAAGGACTTACGACTGGGTTAGTGTGTGTATGAATTTCAGTGTGTGTGTGTTATTAACCTGCAGAGCCTGCTGTGGGTCATCATCGAGCAGGACGTAGCGTCTCCTCCTTTTCTCCCTGCTGATGTAGTTGAAATGAAGCTCCACAGCTGGAACCATCTCTTCTGTCTCCTGAGAGAAAGACAGAAAATCAATATGGTTGAAATTAATATCCCAATATACTGAGGAGGAAACTCATTTTAGTTTCCTTCACTCAAATAGTGATAGATTAAAAAGGACATCTCAGTTTCTCTAAAACCTCACAAGTAATTTCCCTTCCTTCCATCTCTTTTTACTTCCTCTCGACATGCCATAGGAATTTCAAAATAAAAGGTGAATCTTGAAGATGATGCTTTGTATGGATGTCAACGATGGATCATTAAATCGTTACACCCCCTCCCTCACTCCCTCCTGTCCTCCTCTCACCCCTCGGGTCCAGGCAGCCTCCGTGGTCTCGACCCGAGCCAGGCTGCTGAGCTCCAGACGGCATCTCTCCCGGCCGTGCTGCATGTCCACCTCCAGCACCAGGCCCTGTTTGATGCGCAGGAACACCTCCGTCCTCCTTCTCCTCCTCTCCCCCTGGCCTTCGCCATCTTCCTCCTCTTTGTCACATAAGACACCCACAAGTAGGGGGTGACACAGGTCCACTAACAACAACAAAAGATAGCAGAAAAGGGATCAGAAGAATGTTTTTTTACTTTTTAGATTTTATTTAGTCGCAAATATATGCGTAGTCTCTTTGTGTTTTTTATTTTACTGAATTTTGATGCTACTGTACTACTTTTTTGACTAGCCTACCTCCCAGATCCTCCTCCTCTTCTTCCTCCTTTGTGTCTACGATCTCCCCTGTAGCCGAACTTTGGGAGTCTGGACTCGGCTCAGGTGAGCTCTTTACGCCCTGGCTCACCTCCAAACCATCCACCGTGCTGTCCTCCAGGGTGGACTGTGAGCGCTGACTGGGCCATTGCAGGGTGGACTCCGTTTCCAGGTCACCATCCATTGATGTCTCCAAATTGGGCTCAGATGAGAGCAGCGGCAGGGGGAGGACCTCTGGGACGTCCAGGGACAGTGGAGACGGCTGACGCACAGGGCTGGTGGATGGACGTGTGGTGGCGTTAAGGCCGTTGGGGAAGGGTTGGCGGTGAGGAGGTGGCTGGTTGGTGTTGACAATGGCGGTGATGATAGAGGGGGAAGCTTCATCTAGATGATGTTGGTACCTCAGCCAATCTTCACCCAGCTGATCTCTGAAACTGGACATCCGCTCAATCTCCTGCTGGTGAGGAAGGACGATGCCTAGTGGAGGAAGAACATATCAAACAGACAATATCAATCTCTGTATCATAATATTGTAACCTGTTACAATGTTTTTTCGCACTGTCCACTGAGGACTAAAATCTTTAATCTGGTTAAAACGACCAAGATCTAAAAAGTGTATGTTGGATGTAAATTTGGCTAAAAACTAGATGAAATTTCAACTTATCTTCTGGCAGACAACCACAAAGCTGACGCATACACAAAGGGGATACGACGCCATAACAGGTGACCCAATTAAATGGGTCTATTTCCTTGATAAAATTAAGGATTTCTTTATGTAAAATTGTTGGAAACATTTGGGATAGTGCAGCACAACTCAACGAAATATAGAACACAGGTCAAGCCTTTTTTATGCAAAATAATTACACCTTTAACATTTCTATTTTAGATATTTATTTAAACAGCTGAATAAGCTTGAATCTTTGTTACCAAAATTAGATGCAGCTAGTAGTAAAGGTCAGGGAGAAAAGGAAGTATTTAGATATTTGGAATGATATTACACAAATATAGAATCACATGGGACAGAGATGCTTTTAAAACCCACTCTGTGAGGAGGAACGCAGCCTGGGCTCGTATTCTGTATCACTCGGCTCGGATATACTGGCCCTCCGCACTTTCACCTTACTCTGAAACACAAAATGATTTGAAAAATGTCTCACAGCATTTAGTTTGTCAATACTCACCAGCCTCGATAGAACAGTAAACCTTAAAGACTAACGAGTTCAAATCCTTTGAAAATGTAAAAGTATTTCACATCACAGAGAAAGACTACATAACCAATTTAAATACTAAGGAGCAGCTTTCTTACCCTGGATTTCTTCTTCCGAATGCGTGAGACTCCTACTTCTCCGACTGACATGCTGTCACTGAGCTCCCCAGCACCACTGGACCCTTCCATGTTACTCCGTTCTGGTGGCATGGCAACTGGAGGTAAAGTCTGCACCTGGACGATCAGCTGGCCTGGTTTTGGCAGAACCTGCAAAATAGACCACTATTAACTCAGAAAAACCAAGCAGAGAAAATATGATATATATATTGTATTATCAACTGAAAATAATTTCCCCATTACATGTATTTACCCAGAAGGGTCTGCTTCAGTTTCAAATGCAGTAAGAAAAGCACACTAACTTTCACCAGTTTGCTACACTGCGATGATCCTACGTTGAGAGAAACTTACCGATAACTCAGAATAGGACAGCGTGGCACCGTCAAGTTTGAGCTGGAAAGAAACAACAACAACAAAATGACGTGGTTATGTGAAAAAAGAAAAAGTAATGTCGAAACACCTTTGAGTTAAGAGTGATACAGAGGAAGCTGCACTGTATGTTTAGAAAGGCTCCGCTTTCAGATAAATGGAGAGACATACAGTGTAATACCTTTGTTGATACAAGGATGAGCCTACAGCTGCTGTCACTGGAACAGTATATTTTCAGGTCACAGCCTGCTTTGGAAATTGAACATCTTTTCCACGAACTTAATGCAACATTATGTAACTACATTACGTAAAAATAACAGCTTCAAAATCATTTTTGATGCTGTTATTTGACCATTTCTATATCGTGTTTTTTAGACCAGGATATTATGTTATCTGCGTGTCTTCAGATGCTGTTTTGTATATACTCTATACTGTGCTGCTGCCTTGAAGTCCAAGACAAATGTCCCTGCAGGACACTTTCACAATGATTATTTCTTAGTGCTTAACTGTATAAATGGCCAGCTAGTATCATTACTCACTCTCAGGTTTGCAGCCTTTGGGGAGAGATGTCGGACGGTGCAGGTGCGGTGGGTCTTCTGGAAGTACAGCGGGTTTCCCTCCAGGTTAAGCTAAAAAAGAAGACATTCCATTTTACAGTGTGTTTGTCTCACATTAACGTATGCGAGGCAAATATTTTAAGAAAATGTGTCGAAATGATATACTTGTGTTGATGCGTTTCCTTACTGTGTTGAGGCAGTGCAGCAGGGAGAGAGGAGCCAGCTGCGAGTGCTCCAACAGGAGGTTGTAGGCCAGGTCTAAATGCTGGAGTGAAGACAACTGCTCCACACCTGTTTAATCAGGCAGGAGACTGATGATAAACATGCAGTATAAACAACATACGCACTCAAATGCATGCAGCTCAAATAGATTTTCCTGCCATTCTCCCCCCCCTCTCCAAACATACATAATAAACAGTCAGGTGTAAGGTGATTCACTGTTTCCTTGAGTGATGATAAAGAATATCCAAGACAAACAAGGACTACCAAAACAGCTGGAGGTGGGGAGTCACTGCACAGTGATCAGCTTCCTGTTTTTCTCTTTTCTGGTTTCATTGGCTCACTTCTCTCTGAGCTCTGTGATTGTGTTGGCTGACTACTCAGTCTGACCTGACCAGGGACTGATTGTTTGTGTTTAAAGAACATGATGAGAAACTCTGTGACTACATGCATCAGTTGACTTTACCGTTAATAGTCTCCAGTTCATTGTTCCTGAGGATGAGTGTGAGGAGTTTGGCCCTGGCACTCGGGCCCAGCGTTGGCGCCCTCTGCAGGCAGTTGTAGCCAAGGTTCAAGTGTTCCAGTTCACTCAAGGGCTGAGAGAAAGCAATGAGGAAATAAGACATTGCCAGACGCAGAACAAGGTGTGGTCACAAGCAGGAAAGCATACGTTGAATTATAATGAAACAAACAGTAACCTTCAGAAATTCAGCAAGCTCCTGAATCTTGTTATGGCTTAAATCCAAGAACTTCAGGACGTTCAGTAAACTCTAGGAAAGAAAGGGAAGGTCGATGTCAGGTGAAGCTAACATAAGCTCATGAGTCAGTAATGATGCATGCGTGTGTATTCTTTCTCACCAGTGACTGGTCAAGGCAAACAATGGAGTTGTAGCTAAAGTTGAGCGTGTGCAGTTCCAGCCAAGGCAGTGCAGAGCTCAGGTCACCTCCACACAGGGAAAGCAGCTCCTAAAAAAACAGACACACATATGTATATCACTTTACTTTTGACACTTGTATAGCCTGACATGCCACAATTACAGTCAGTGACACTGAGAAAATATACTGCAGAATAAAATTACCTCCAGGGAGTTGAGGCTCTTTGAACATGTAAAGACCTCCAGCTGGGAGTAAACTCCTCTCAAACCCTCCAGACAGTGCGGAGGGATTCGCTTCAGCTAGAAGGAAGACAGACACACAGACACATTTAAATGTTCATGTTTTCAGGACAAATAGAGGAAATGGTTTAAGTGAGGGAAATTGAGGAAGAAGCAGGAATGGAATAAACGAGACATAGGAAAAATGTAATCAGGGTTCATACTCTACCTCCAAATACTTCAAAGACTTGAATGGGAAGATTTTCACCACAGACTGAAGTCTCACGCCTGGCGGGTTGATGAGCTGTGCTCAACACACACATCATGTCATAAATAAAGACTCAAGCAGTGCTATGAATAAATCAATATGTAAGCAACTGTCATCACTATTCAAACCTGCCAACAAATGCACTTGCAAAAATGTATGGGGTTAAAAGGTTAAATGCTAATAAAAGAAATAGATTTCATTAAATTTTCAATATTGATTTAGTCATGTTTGGATGCAAATGCGGTCAGTCACACAGCCAGCGGGAAGAGACAATTCTGACCCCAGTGCATCAAGGAAATATTACAAAAACATCAACACACAAACACATAATTGTCTCCACTTTTCTTTTTTCATGAGGCCTTTTTCCTCATTTAAATAAAATAGAGGTTTTTCCATGTCAAAATGTGCCCCCTGACAAAATTGTGGGAGTCCTGGCCCCATAGGAAGGCCTCCTAAATCTTATGAAAAGTTCAGCAGGTCTTAGATGTACAATTGTCCACTTAGCTCACCTTAAGGGAGATGGTCTTCTGCAGGATGTCAAACAGGAACTGCAGCTGTAGCAGGGAAGCAGTGTCAGCAGGGTGGGAGGGCAGCGCAAGGAAGCCATGCTGCTGGCTCCGAGACAGCAAGTACTGTTCAAACAGCCGGGTGAGCTGCTGCAAGCTGGCCGCCGGCAACGTCAGTGTGCTGCTGCCATCCAGCACCAGGTCTCCTGGAGGTTGGGAGAGACAAGTCATTCAACTCTTAGGAATAGCAGCCAATTACAATCCACAGCAAATTCTAACAAATGTTAAAGGAGACATATAATGCTCATTTCCTGGTTCATACTTGTATTTGGTTTCTACTAGAACATGTTTATATGCTTCAATGTTAAAAAGATATATATATATATTTCTCATAATGTCTGTCTGAATACAGCTGTATTCCCCCTCTGTCTGAAACGCTCCATTTCTTTTTCTGTCTCTTGAAGCCCCCTCGGGTTTCCCGCATGGTGTCTCTGCACCGTCCCTGCAGCCAGGGAATGACACTGTAGCAGCACTTTCTACCAATATGATAAATAGTTATGACATCGCAACCTTACGTAAATCCTGACGGCTCGTTCAAAGGAACAGTTTCTGAATACAGGCCGTGTGCATCTCTCCATGGATTGAGCGTTTTGATACTTTCACAGTATTTATATAGCACCCAGATCTGCTTTATAATCATTTTAAAAAGACATTGAAATCCCACTTTTCACACCTTTTAGTTTAAATTACAAGATCAAACAATGCGTTGGCTAATAGGAAAATTAAATCATAAGGTAACAGACAACAACATGCTTTAACAAACTAAGTGCTGACAGTGTGCGGCAACTCAAATTTCAACTCAAAACGACAAGATCAGAAAATAACACAAGCATGCTTTAGTTTAAGCTTTCAACCTTTACTCAAAAAAACATTGTGAGACAAGTGACATTGTTAGTTGACTGAATGAAGTGGGCATCAACACTCTGAATTATGTTTGTTTCATTCACCTACCACATCACATAAATCCTTATCTGGTCAGATATCTCTGAGCAAGATCCAAGCAGGACCGAAGCACAGCGACATCAGATTGTTACAGTACAAAGAGACCGATATCCGGCTGTAACATCACCTGAGTAAACCCACCGACACCGAGCACCCTGCTATGGATTTGGTTGAATTGTGCGGCGGTGACCTACAGCCCTAATTCACTTGACACGACCCTCCTGACAACCAAAAATAATGAGGTAATTAACCACACTGGAGTTAATAAGTGTATCACACTGTAACATACCGTCATTTCGGAGGAGGGTGGCCAAGCTGTGTACAAGGGAGGACTGTCCACTGTGAGGTGCAGCCATCCTGAAACAAACAAGGCAACATGTTAGCGCGACAATATAGCAACACAAATAAAGTGAGTAAGTCATTTTCTCTCTGAAACAGCGAATACATCACTTTTTTTTTTTTTGGGGCGTATTATTGTAATTCGTGTAACTGTCAACATTAGCATTACAAACTGCAGCTAACGTTAGCTCAGCTAACCGTTCGTGTAAACTAGCTAAACACGACATACCTGTGCAGTGACAGCCACGAAATTGAAAGCTAACATACAACTTTTCTTCGAGAAGGCAGCACTAAAACGTGTTCATATTTAAAGAAGAAGAAAACAGCGTCCTAGTGGTAGTGTGTTGGTTTCATAGTACAGTGCAGTGATGTTGACATCTTTTCGTCACATGACGACCTGACTGAAGCTCCTACGGTGGCCCCGGTGGACCAGAAAGGATGGTCACTCAAAATAAGTCGCAACCGCTCCCCTCTCCAGCGTTCAAATGTCAAGTAAAGGAAGAAATCACAGTTTTTTTGTTTTGTATATTGGTGCCTATGATTAGAGCTTCATTACCCACTGCTTGGAAGACGCACACATGACAAACTAGCCAATGTAAACTCAGAAAAAGGCCTCTTTGCATTGTTTTTCTCCTCCTCACTCCACAAATCTGCTTGACAAATGCTGTCTCATCTTAGAAAACATATGTTTTTAATATTAACATGAGATTTCAACTTTTAGCATTACCTTAATCTCAAAATCACACCAAATAAGAACATTTTTGTGCTGATTTCTCATTGTAGATTGATGCTGCTGCATTTGACTATTTACTGCAGGTGGCCACGCGGGGGCGCACTCTAGCAAGGATGCCAGACTTCACAACAAAGAGATCAGACATGATAACATGAGTGCAAATGAAAAAGTCAAGTTGAGTCCTCACTATGACCAGGAAAGACACTGAATCCATCCAACAATTCATATATTAGAAAAGCGAGCAGCTGCTCCATGCACAAAGGGTTAACACAATAACATGTATTGTGTTCTTTTGTGCAGCCTGAAGCAAACATTAGGTCCTTGTTTCAACCATAAAGCCAGACACAACATTTGAAATTTTTAATGAATGGACTCTAAAGAGGCCAATACTAGACATGTTGTGCCTCCCAGGTAGTTAGGCACAGGCTTCGTGGTGGCTGAGGTTTTAATAAATGCCAGCTGTCTAATTTACCAACCTGAGTCTCATACCACATCTGCCTGTTGGCAGCTGTTGGCCAAACCATATCCGAGTCATGGCACCAATAAAAAACAGAGCTGGGTAGCTGGTTGGACAAGGAATGTGAGTGTTAGTAATGCTTTACTTTGCATGGCTGAAGAAGGCGTACTGATTTCTGAATAAAGCAGATTAAACCAAGTCTGTTAGTCAAACGTCATGTTTCCTGAAATGCCTATTGGAAGCTATTGCTTAGAAGGTATTAACTTTGTTACAGGAAAAAAAGTAATGTCAGTGAGAAGTGTAATGCTGACATCAGCACACAACCAGGCTGAGATCTTCAACTTCTGGACTGTAAAGCCGCGGATTAACTCGACACATTAGGAGAGCAGTTTTCAGCAGGTCTTTATTTTGTTTCATTGGGAAGTACGTAACGCTGTGGCTCCATAGCAGATACTTCACAAAGATTTGCATGAGCAAATAAAGCAAGAACTTTCCTAATTTGCACATGCATCACTTTGTTGCTAAGCAGCAAACAAACACACTAACACTTGGGCACACACGCACATACAAAAAAACACACACACAAGCATTTTTCCATTCGGGACTTGTGATGCGAACATTTCCATGTAAGGATTTATGTACTGTAATTTGGTAAACATTTCCATTCAGTGAGATGTTGCACATTGCACCAGATGATTAACTGTGCATGCATGAAAGCTAGTTTTCTTACCCATATGAACGCTTTCTCTTGCAGTGTTTGCGTTCAAATAAAAAAAAAGGTGCACAGCACAATTCAGAAACATTTTAGTTTAGCATATAAACACATACTCCAGCTGTTTAGTTGCTGTAAGCGTGACTTCATTTCTTGCAGGCCCACTAATCAGATGATGAATTACTTTTCCAACCCCCCTACTCATAGCCTCTACTTATCTAATCAGTAGTCCAAGCAAAAGGAACCTTAATTAAGAATAATCAAAGCCAAACACTAAACAGTGCACTCATTCATTATCAAAGCCTGAAAAATGAGCACGAGGATGTCTTTAGGGGCCTGTTTCAGTTGATAAGAGCCAAAATTACAGTAATGCTATACTTAGTTGTGTTTGCTTTGGGAATATTCATTTTGGATTTAGAGACATTTGTGAAATTATTTGCTCAAGCTTTATAACACAAGGTTAAATAGCTTTTAATGACTCTACAGTCTAGGGATGGGACGATGTAGGATTTAATCGCAGATCTTGATAAAAAAACACTCATTGCTCACAAGTGGATCGTGGTGAATTTCCAGTATCGAGATAGTCGTAATTATCCTCACATGAGTGACTTGAAAGAGCTGTCTAGCTCACTTTTATGATAGGACAGTGAAAAACAGAGCCTGATTTAAGAAATACAGGAATTATCATGTAAGAAAGAACACACAATAGGGTTACAATGTTGCTATTTATTTATGCAGGAGGACCTCATGATTTATGATTACCTCATTTAACATTGTTTGTTTTTCACTAAAAAGGATGTTCATTAAAAAAAAAAGATTTATGTCCTATCTGTGATGCAAATATTTGTTTCCTAACTAAATGTAAGGTAAAGTGATTCCAGTATGTTCTGGTGTCATTGTAATAAGCATATTTTGATGATTATAATATCGTGGATATCCTGAATCACAATAATTGTAGCCAGGATAATGGTGACATGATATTTTCATATTAGATATGTGTGTCTTTTTTTTTTTTTTTTTTAGCAAAAGTGTACCTCTCAGGAGGCACAATGCCCAAAAATGCAAATCAGCATCAGCATGTGTGAATTACATCACATAAATATACACATTCATGCTGTATATGAGTTGTAATTGACTAACATTTTACCTTAACAACATATCTAGTAGGGCTGGAGTTTCTCCACAAAGAATCATACAAATACACCACTTCAAATCTTGTAAATCTCGTATTTACCAGAGATGTGCGCATTCATTTCTCGAAAATAAGGCATTCAGCATGAAAAAAACATTAAAAAAATTACGAACGACTAAAGAAATCTTAGTCGACTAAGACCAAAACAACTGATTAACCCACTAACCCCTGCTAATTAGTATTTATATGACAACTAATAGATGATTTATAACCCACTTCAGTGGTATACAGAAGGAAATGTTTTAATGTTTATTAATGTATCTGTCACCAACTATAACTCATCATATAAGCATTCATGACTGCGGTGAAATGGCTAAAAGGCATAGTTTTGGGGACTCCCTGTACTCTAATTAAGAAGATGATCATACAAACCACTCTCTGTATACTTGCTGAGGCACATGTACTGTATGTGTCCTCAGCCCATCAGTGATCCCATACCTTCCTCTATCAATGTGGAGTTTATCCAGAGTTTGTGTTTGCTTAACAGTTCCATGGGGAGGAATTTAAGTAACTGACCTTGGTGGGGATTACTTTGCACACATGGGCAGATACTGTGGCCCGTTCGGCCTATTAGCTAGTGGCTATCCTGCTGCTTTTCCACCCATGGTTTCATAAAATGACATATGAGGTTCTATGTGCAAACAGTCTTCTGGGCATCCTCCTGACTCCCACCCCTAAGATACAAGACAGTTTCAAATGTGCCCTTTCTCCCTCCCCACACCCGCTAGGATGCCGATCGTGAATAGGGCCAAATAGCATTAAATCAGGGGGCACCCACAAAACAAAATAATCTGCATTTATATCTGCGGAGTAAGGTTACACATGCCACTTCTATTTCTGGGCCCTTGGATAAACAGCGATTAGTCTACCGCACGGGACAGGGTTAATAGGAGCTTGTTCGGTGGGCAAGCACGACACCTCAAGGCTTGGCCTCACCGATCGATAGGAAACATTGCTGAATACGTGCACAGTGGCATTACTGTACACAAGCATGTAAGTTTTGTTTGCAGCTGGCAAGTTTTAATTGAGTGTCAATGGACATGTCTGCCTCGGTGGGTGGGGAGGTCTTTCCATGTAAGGAATGCTCTGCACATAGTCCTTTTGTTTGTTGGTTTATTTATTTATGCATTCTGGGAGTTGGGGTAGACTGTGCTGATTGAAACAAACACGCCACAGTATTATGTATGGCAATGCAGAGTCTTCTAGCCATGGAGCTAGAATTTACTGCCTTGTTTTGGATACTGGAGCACAAGCTCAAGTTTCACATCTAATTCTGTTTCTATAAATTCTGTTCGGCAAAACAGTTTTATTTATAATTGCCTTCTATTTCTCTTGATATTGCCATAAAGAGGTCAGAGGTCAGGGGTCAGGGTCAGCTGGAGAGTTACCTCGAGGGAAAATAGAAGATGATGATGGGGATGATGGTGACACTTTAATTTAATATATAGAAAACATTTGTGAGCTTGTGTGTTTGTGTGTAGCTACGCAAACACACACTTTTTTCTTGGTCGAAAGGAAGACTTTCTTTAACGGAGTCATAAATGTCTGTTTCAGGCTACTGTATTCTCAAAACGTCAAATACATTCAATCTAGACCTTTATTCTCATTATGAGCCACGTCAGCCAATTCTTGGATGAAATAAGGCTAAAAGGCATAAATTAATGTAATTTACTGCGGGCATTTCAGCTTAAAGATGACTTTTAAAAAAATCCACTGTTTTCCGATGTTCCCATATTAAAACCCACATGTGGCCCCTAGAGCAAACCTGGGAATTTGTAGGACCCAGCAGACCTCCCAGCCCCGGGCTTCACCTGTTCGCATGCACATTTCTTCCCCTTTTTTTCACTTGGGATTGCCTTCCATCGCCCCATGATAATGACCCAAAACCTCATGCCTTTAACAATGCTGTCGTACGCGGGCTGCAGCTTGCTGATCCTCTCCGCGTCTCTCGCCGGTGCTTCCCTTGCCGAAATGGTGTTCCGCTGCCCCGGCTGCACCGCGGAGCGCCAGGCGCTGTGCCCAAGGCTCACCGAGGCTTGCGCGGAGATAGTGCGCGAACCTGGCTGCGGGTGCTGCCCCGTGTGCGCCCGACAAGAGAGCGAGATGTGCGGCGTGTACACGCCGAGGTGCTCCACCGGTTTGCGATGCTACCCGACGCCCGACTCGGAGCTTCCTCTGGAGCAACTGGTGCAGGGCCAGGGGCAGTGCCGGCGCAAAGTGGACACCGAGACGACCACTTACAGCCAGGAGCAGCGGGAGCAAACCAGCGGTCAGTCAGTTTAATGGAAATCTGTTTTTTTCTTCCATCAATTTTTAATGATACTGTCTAGACTGCAGCCTCAGGAATAGTGTAGAAATGTTGCATTGTCATGAAGGCTGAGCCCAAATCTGTGTGACCATTATGCAATAGTGCATGATATTTCTAAGAGGTTTTTCTTTTTATGATATGCATAGTTTGCTTTGGTATCTGCAGTGCATCATTTTAACATCATTTTTGCAACCAGGATTTGCCCACAAACCTGAAATAATCTGTAGTTTGCACTATCAGCACTTTTTTTGTGAATCTATTATGCTGCATATTGCTCATGTCCTTTACTATGCATTTGAGGCGTGCTATTTCTTAACTTCTACTGCAGTAATGGCCCATTTTATGCTTGTTGCATGAGGTATTATCTTAACTCTATCTTAAATATTTAACTCATGTTAAAGTCTACGTTGCATAGACCTGTTTATAGTGTTGTGAATCCTCCTGGTGTGCATGAGCTCAGCTATGCTCCAGACAGCTGGCCCTCCAGTCTTTCCCAATACCCCCACCCCCCCAAAAAAAAAAAAAAAAAAAGAAATCTGCCTTTAAAACACTCTTAAAGAGAACAAGGTAGTGGCCTGCAAATTTCCCAGAAGTTGTGGGATGAACGTAGAAAACATCATAGTATTGATGTTGACATTTCCACAGGGGAGTGGAGAGAAGGACAGAGAGAGACAGAGAGAGACAGAGAGAGACAGCGAGAGACAGCAGGAGGAATGCTGCATTGATTGGAAAAGTGGACTTTAGGCTTTGACCAGAAATAGCTATAAACTGGTGTTGACAGTGACTACATTATGGGTTGTCTACCTGGAAAATGAGCTGGATGTATGTGCAATGAGGATCACAATGAAGCTCCGTGCATCCTGGAGCCAGCAAGGCTCATGTGGTTTGTGTTTAAATAAGAACAGGTCGCAGTGAAGAAGAAAAGTAAACAGCCTCATTTAATTGGCTGATTTCGAAGCTGCAAACACAGACAGTCAATGAGTATCCAGTGGAGCCAGCCGGGGTGTGATTTCTACTAATTTCCAAATCCGTGCTTTGTCAGAGTTTACCTCCAGACTGACACGTGTTTGTTTTGGCACTGAACTCATGGAACGTAGAGAAACTACCGGAGACGGCGTTCAGAGTAACCCTGTTTTCTGTAAGGACTCTGCAGCACATTGACAAAAGGTCAAAAATGCCCCACGCCACATTTCTGATTTAATAATCAGCTACCATCACGACTTAATTCCACCTTTATGCAACCTTACGCAGCAATGTTTATTCCTGAAGCCCTTTTCAAACAATAACAGACAAGCAAAATGCATTGACACATAATCTGAAGGCTTGCTTGCAAGAAGGCAATTGGTGAGGTGTGACTGACTTTTCTTCCTCAGGTTTGCGTCAGGCTGCGCGTGGCCTTGTAGGTCGAAACATTCGAGATTTAGTTAGATGTGTCCGAAAACCAGTGAAAGCATAGAAATGTCCTCTAAAGGCTGGAGTTGTTGGATAAAACGCCTTCCTGCAGATGGAAGACTGATTTCAAACAAATACAGTGTTACAGTGCTTGGTCAAAGTGTGCTCATTTCTCAAGGTAAAACGATTAGAGAGAAATATTTAAGTATCAAAAGAAAGCACCAGACTTTCTTTTTTTGAGTCGAACTGAAATTGAATTCTAATTTGTTAGCAGCCGTACCCATAGATGGATTACTGAACAGGCCTACCAGGCTTAGACCCAGGGACCAAAAGTGTCAGGGACCCCCCCTTGGCATTCACCTACAAAATGTCACACTAACGGACACGTACCGACCAGGAAGAGCCTTTTAAAATGACCACAAAGGAACATAAAACGACTGCAAAGAGACACAAAAAGATTACAAAGATACCAAAACAACTACAAAGAGATGCAAAAAGATCACAAGAGACACAAAATGACCACCAAGAGACACAAAGCAACTACAAAGAGACCAAAAAAGACACAAAGAGACCAAAAAAGACATAAAGAGACCAAAAAAGACGCAGAATTACCACAAAATAACCACAAAGACACACAAAACTACTAAAAGATGCATAGGGACTACAAAAAGAATGACAACAACAAAATAACCACCACACGTCTGTGTCTCGCTCCTGTATAGGAGAGGTGGTGGGGCCTTTTGCGTGTGTCTGTGCCCGGGGGCCCATTGTCTCTTACTCTGCACACGGCCATACCACTGTATCAGCTTAATAGGCTGCACATCCATTTCTCCTGTCTTTATGCCACTTGATTTTTGGAAGATAACATAATACTGTTGGCGTTACAGATTCTGTCAGTCTTCTGCTTTTCGTCTGGCCCCGTTTCAGACTACACAGACTTGATTTCCTGTCATAAATTCTTCTCAGATACACAGCAAAAAGAGGAAGTAATGAAATCCCTGATAGAATTCAGCTCACAGGAGCGGTCGGAAGATTTGAGAGCAAACTTGAACATTCTGGCTACAATCCTCTGGAATTAATCTAGAAAAATGTCAGGAAAAACGGCTGATTATACAATAATGAAGTTGTATTTAGTTCACGAGGGGGAGCAGTGACTCTTGATCAGATTTGACACCTTGGGCAAAGAATCAAATTATTAAATATTGCAGCTACTTTATTTGGATGTTTATCCAAATAAAGTATCCATATCCTCAATATCCATAGCATCCTGTTTTTTTTAAATCTTATTTTATTCCAATTAAATGGCACGGACACAAAAAAAAACACATTCTAAATCTTGACAATGGACACAATACACTGTAAATAGGATTAAGTTACATTTCAAGTCAGAAAGGCCAGCATGAAACATCAGAATAAATCAATACTTAACAATTAAAAAAAACAGTCCCTGATTTCGGTGTTTCTGCACTTAATGCATTTTAAGGATTGATCTGATGGTCTTATCCATAGCAACTTACAATAACAGCAGCAGTGCAATCCCTGTAAACACCTGGATCAGCACTGCAAACAACTAAAGAGGTCAAAGGTCAGAGCCAATATTCTTTCGACCATGGAACGATTATGAAACAGAAAAGATAGGGGAAGTAAGAGAGGTGGAAACCAGTCATAAGAGGGAGAGTGAATGGGAGATTACAAATGTGTTGGAGATACAAATTCTGTTCTTTGTTATCTGCATTCGATTAGGCTCGTGATGTAACGCTACATTGGAAAAACCAACACTGCACCACAAAAACACTGATACACCGACAAGACGTGAGACCAAATATGAACGAGGTGTCAGGGAAGCTAAGAAGAAGTGGAGAAATGAACTCATTTAGTTTTTTGTTTGTTTTTAATGAAACTGGTTGGATGACATGTACTGGCACTGCACCGTCTTGTTTTCCTGTTTTAAATTATCAGAGCAACTGATTACAGCAGATTAGCATTTCACTGAATAAGAAACAGACATTGTTTCATACGTTTCTCAGAAATAAACTCCCAAGTAGGGATGCAACTAAGGTTTATTTTCATTCTCTATTAATCTGCAGATTATTCTCGATTAATCGTTTGGTCCATAAAATTTGAGAAAATAGTGAAACATGTCCATTCCAGTTTCTCAAAGTCCAAGGTGATGTCTTTAATTGTCTTGTTTTGTCCATCCAAAGCCCAAAGATGTTCAATTTAATATGACATAAAACCGAGAAAGGCAGCAAATCTCCACATTTGAGCGGCTGAAAATGGCATTTTCTGACATTTTTGCAAGAAAAATGACTTTAACAATTAATCTATCATCAAAATAGTTGGGGATTATTGTTCTGTTGATCGACAGCTCTGCTCCCAAGAGTGCATTGAACAATTTTAAAATACAGTAACGTCTTGTTGAGCTCAGCAGGAAGTTTATTAGGTTTCGGCCACACTGAAAATTCACTTATGATAGACTCACATTGAAATTTGCTATATCAAAAACTGAAAGTGTTTGAAAGTGCAAGGAAATGTACTTTTATAAGATTTGTGTTGAGTTAATGCATTATAAGTACAGTAGGACTGCATGATGTAGATGTAGATGTTACTGTAAAATAATTCAGCAACTAGCCTGTGATGTTTCTGTGGTGCCCAGACTTAAAATTGGATGGGACCGCGCAGACGTGTAGATCCACCAGAATGTCTGCATTGAAAATATAAAATAGTACTTGGTTAAGTTGAATAAGACCAAAACCAAATCCTGTGCGCTCTGATTTCCCCCTTTTGGGCCTTCAGCATCTCTGATCCGCGTGTTCGTGTGTGCTGCACGAGTGATTGTCTGCATGTGTTGCACTGCAGGCAACTACACTGAGAATTTGAAAAAAAAAATCTTGTTTTCATAGGACCTGAAAAAATGATATTTAAAATAAAGTGCTGACTTAATTCTGTGCCAGAAGAATCTCCAATAATTTGCATCTTAAAATAGATTAGTACTTACCTCTTATTCTTTATACCAAAGCCATCCAGATGTGTTAAAACATGAGACCAGATGAAGGGGAACATGTTGAAATCTTTCCCACTGAGCCCACTCTGATCTTGCTTTCATTATCTCTATCAGACGTTTGCACACTGTAATGGCATTTCTTTGTTCAAGAAACTTGGTATCTTGAGTTTTCATGGTTATCTTGGGATAGATTGGAATAGCCCATAAACTAAGTATATTTTTATTTCAATTTCAGACTTTTACTAATAACAGGAAGATTCCATCTTTCATTCATTTTAGAGCTGAAATGTCTTCCTATTCCAAACGAACACCCACAACTTTCCCTCTCTGTTTATGTACAGTATCACTTGATATTCTGTTCCCATAGAAACCTGGACCCAAATAATAGTTCCTTTAATCAGACTGGATGGGCGTTCAGTTGTTTTGACTGGGATCATACCATATGTGACCTCCATAGGGAACAGGTTGATTAACAAAGCCCGAGCAGAGCCCATACTTTGTTGCCTGAATGTCACATGAATTAGTAAAGTGATGTGAACGCAATGGTGCCCATTCTTATCATGAGATCATTTATTATTAATCCTCAAAATTGTGTGTTAAGCCTAAACTTACCCAGAGTCCATTTTACATGCTGGCAATATGAAGTCTTTTTGTATCAATACTATTATAAAAGCTGTTATGAAGAGGAAAAATGAGGTGGAAAGAAAAGTGGAAAACTCCTATGGCACCTGGTCACTGAAATAACATTGTTAGCTAACAAGGGGCATTCCTGTGTACCTGCGGGGGCATCCAGACAGAGCCCGCAGGACTGAAATAGCTCCGAGATAATCCCCCTACCCCAGGCTTCTCCAAAAACAGGGGCATTTGTGCCATCTTCCCCCCAGGCGTCAACTTCACCTGTACCCGTGCCAGGAATCTCCTCGTGCCTATTGAGATCCAGAATAACTTCCCAACGTCCTTTTTGGTCAGGGCTGATTCAAGACAATACAAACACTGTCTGAAATGCTACTGACACTGGAAGGGAAGGGGACGCAGGGCGTTGGAGGGGAGTTTCTCAACTTGTTTTAGCAGTTTTACATGGTGAGATAAAAAATGGGAAAGACCCCTTTCATCATATAAAATTGTACTTGATTTTTTTTTCTTAGCTTGTATGTCATAGTAGCTGGACACAGAGCAGGATGTGCGTTTGTCTGCAAAACCTTTCTTTACATTTACAAAAGTACATGATTGCGGTCTATTCAATTATTTCCTTATCCTCCCCCTGACAATGACGATTATGGTATGGTCCACGACAGTTTCTTCAGAGACTCCATGCTAGCTCTCAATTCCCACTTTTGTTTGCATGGTGGCACTGAAAGGAAACTCAGGGGATCACAAAACTTATTAGGGTTCATCCTCTGGGCAGCATGAATGGCTGTACCAAATGACACGTTCAATACTTGTAGAGATATTTCACAAAAACACAAAAAAAAAAAAAAAAATAGGACCTGGTTTCACCGTTGATGTGCAATCGTAGTCTCTGAATGCCTCTTTTATTCGGTGTTTTTTCAAAGGCTTATGACTAAATGGAAATAGGATTTTATTTCTTCGGGTATTGAAAGTCTAATTGGTAAAGTTATAAAGTTATATTGCAAACCCCTTCCTTCCTGATTTGATTTCCAAGAGAAAAAAGGGAGTGGAATCGTTGATGCATGATCTTATTCTCATGTTGTTCTTGTTGTTTCCCTTCAACCTCAATTAAAATAGTTCTGCTCTAACTTAGTTGAAGGATAAAATAGTCCTCCATACGCTGATGTTATCTATAGGATAGCCCCGTAAAGTTTTGTGCTCTTTGTCCATTCACATCCCACATATCTCTCCCACAGTGGTTGAGAATGACAGTGGTATGTCATGTCAGTGGTAGCTGCAAATGATGCCCTACAAGTTCGATGTGTTCCAGCTTGCCTCAGTTCATGTCCCAGTTCAGGACCCGTACAATTGCCCTAGAGTTCACCCAGCGGTGTCGGTAGAGAGCGAGATGCCTGGCCTTGGATGCTGTGTACGTGCATGCCAGAGCCTGTCCAAAGCCTGCTTTTAGATATCTGTTGCGGGCCTGAAAGCCTGGAAGGTAAACATATCTGCACTTTGCTGAGTTTGTGTTTCTAGGAAAACAGTCCCACTAGGCCTTGCAATGGATGAAGGACTGCAGCTACTCTTCGCAGTGCCTTTCATCAGCTTCGTCAGTGGCACATGATCTATGTCACACCTCAGAGCTGCGTTAAAAGCCATATTAAGAGAGCACGTTTTTAGGGAATTCCACTTTTAAATTTTAAAGGGATAGTTCAGTTTTAGGTGAATAATAGTCCTACTAACCCAGAGTCAAATTGGTGCTTTCCTAATTTATTTGTGTGCAGTTTGAATTCCATAATGCAAAGGTATAATCACAGTTGATCTTATGTTAGCTTAGCTAAGTTAATGAATGACTATGGAATCAGGTTGCAGCTCAACTTAAAATAGGCGTACAAACTTCTACAAAGTTTTAAACAAAACACTTTTGGCAACTAGAGTGGCGCTTGCAGAGTGCAAACCTCCACCAACGGCCAAAGCTGCATTAAAATCCTCCTTGGACAGTCCCATTTCCAGAGTTGGGAAGTCATTCTTCTGACTTTGTTGTGTTCATGAGCTTTGAATCATAATGTGGAAATAACATGGACTCTACAAATGTGTTTTTAACCTGTTGTTTCCAGTTTTTGCGTGACAACAAAGTGCAAAGGAAACCAATCAGGTGGGCCATGAAAATGTGTACCCACATTTTCGCTATCTTTGAGAGTTGCTGTTCCGACTTGAGGGCTTTATGCAGCATAAATGCCCTATCTCGCAATTTTAAGTTAGTTTGTGTAACTGCCTTGTTATTCGGATCCGCTCCACTTTTTAATGAGTTCTTCATTTTCTTCCACGCTATACCCTTCCACCATGTTTCATGAAAATCAGGCCAGTGGTTTTTCCGTTGTCCTGCTGACAGACAAACAGACACACCGAGCCGTAAACATGACCTCCTTGGCGGAGTTAACTACACGTCCCATTGAATTAAAGAGTTACCCAAATGTTCGATGTGCAGTTAAAGTCTCATTGTTGAAGTTGATTTTCCTACTGAGAAAATAATCCCATTGACTTCCACTAACTTTAAGCTAAACTAACCAGTCAAGATCCCATCAAAGAAAGACATCACATCCATGAGTTTGTCTGACAATCAAACAAGAGTCTATTTTGTATCTATGCAACTATGATGGAGCGAGAATGCTTTCTTACCATTTTCAACCTTTCCATTCTCCACCATCCGGCCAAGTCTGCCATTTGCTCAGTTGACCAGAATCTGGACAATCAGACATGACACTTCTGGCCTAGGTGCCATCTGGGAATTCGACATGGATCAGATATAGAAAGGAAGCCTCTCGGGCCATTGTTTGAGGATTAACTTAAGCAGTAGACTGGACAGTAGGCCTGCTGCTCTGTTGATACTGCTGATCCCAAGCCCACCGCTGTGGAACGGCTTGGACTGCAGAGGCCTAGCGCCCCCTGAAAGTGGGGTCCTGACCCTCTGTGTTTGTGTGTGTGTACATTCGAGAGGGAGATCGCTGTTTTTTCGGATAAATTGTGCGCTCATGTGTGTGTCTATGTGCGCCCGGACTTGTGTATTTGAGTGAACGTCTCAGGTTTCCTTAGAAGAGAGGGAGTGATGGTATTGCACTTGGATACTGCGGGGATTATGTAAGACAGCAAAACAAAAGGCACCCCAGCCGCCAATATTTTCAATGAGTGTGTTGTGTGTTTATCTGCGCCACTTGTGTGTGCACACACATGCGATCACACACCTGATTTCAGTTGACTTTTGCCCCTTTTTGGAAAGAAACTCAGTCTTCAAAGAAAAGCCAGAGAAAGCACGGTGGAGCGTCATAAGGGGAACTGAAGTCCAACAACACCAGATCTATCTGATGGCAAAAGGCGCCAGCACCTTGTTATTGCTTCGTTTGGAATTTCCTTTCTCCCGTTCTCTCTTAGGCCTTTTGTAATCATATTCTACAACCGGATGTCAAATTTACCTCTTGCAGAGCGCAGAGAATGCCTCTCCAGTCCACCACCACCAGTAACACACACTCGCTTTCATTCTCTGTCCTACAACCGCCTTTCCACAAGTCTGCACGTTACAGCTTGGCCCTTGCATAACTATCCACTTACTGGCCCACTATTTGACCTTCTCTACTGTCTGCGCTTATTTCCCTTCTGTCCTTCAGGTGTCAAGTAAAGTCCTGCATAGGTGAAATACATGCTCAACTATAAACAAACAGTTCACTGTATATTCACTATTTGAAATATATTCTCACTAGCTGAACTGAGCTGAGATGTGATCATGTTGCTTTCTGAGGCTATCATGTAACATATTTTTTTTGTCTAAAATCAGCTGGTTTGGAATGACACTCCTTTTTCTACTCCCTCCCTGTCAACCCTCAACCCCTAAGTATGCTCTGTTGTCAGAAACAACATGTTGGGTTGGACCTGATGGCCTCTCACATTGTTTGCTCCATCTGTTTGAAGAGAGGGCTTTTTTTTTTTAGGTTGATGTTTAACAAGACTCCAAGGAGAGAGAAGACGGTCAAACTGAATGAAAAGCGCCTGAAGGAATCACTGGACGGCCACAGAGACTCTGCTGTTTCACATAGTTTCAGTGACAGAAACAGTACAGGACTAAATATGAATTCCTTGATCTTTAAGTGTTATTCCCATAGATTTAAATCTCCTTTATTGTTGTACAGTAATGGAATTTTTTCTGGCCTTGCTGTTTTAATAATGAGGTGGACCATTGGGAATATGAAATGCTTGAATTTCATCTATGCAGTGGTTTTAAACTAAGAAGTAATGTATTTTGAGTTGTCACAGTACTGGATTTCACATTATAACATCGATTTAGCATTTAGGTTAGAGGTTTTTCGCAGACCCAAAATATAAATGCGTTAACCATTCGTATCCCCTGGCTTGCACTTTAAAATTCATACTCTATTCGTCCTCAAAATACACATTTCCTGCGATGATTATGATACACCAGCAAAGACCTCAAGTTAAGGTTGAATTCATCATCGAGATACGCGTCTTAGAAAAGTGTAAATGTCTGATGACTTTGTCCATTTATCACCACTTTTAACATCTGCTCATGAAATTAAATCACACCAGTAAGGAAAAAAAGCAACCATGGAAACCTGACTGTGACTAAAGTTCAACAGTGGCCAACTTCTCTCAGCCCACAAGCTTGTTAACAGAGCTGCATGTGGTTGCTTCGCTCCATGAGAAAGAAAAGGATTGTAGTGACTCATCGATTGTGCTGATGCATTTCAGAGCACTTCACCAGCGGTTTGGACATTTCAGAGCTTAACATTATCTTTAGAGAGGATGTGAGAATGACGAGAAAACTGTCACAAACACAAGAAATATACTTGAAATGAGAACCGAAAGCAAATAAATAATAGAGGGGGGGGGACCAATGTCCTTGAGCGAGAAAGTCCTTTCCTGCTTTTACTTATTTTCTACTCTAATCCTTACATTTTGATTTATATGGTGTCTCCGCAACTGCAGGTGAGGCTGTGGAGCCGCTGCCTGAGCAGGGGGTGAGTGAGATCCCGGCCATCCGGAAGCCCAGCAAAGAGACCACCTGGCTGGGTCCCAAAGAAAGCGCTGTACGCCAGCACAGACAGGAGATGAAGACTAAGATGAAGACCAACAAGGTGGAAGAGGTGAAACCTGCACGGCCTAAACAGGTGAGGCATGACTGGATGCATGTTCTGTAGGAAAGCTCTGGATATCGCTCTTGAAATGATTAAATTCAAGAAATTAACCAGAGTCAAGAAAGAGGAATGTGTCATTTTTTTTCTCTCTCTTTTTATTGCCAAAAGATGTCCAGCATTAAATAATAACAGTAAAGAATGAGGAAATGCACATTTTCCATAATTTATACATTCATGTGTAACTCTATTCCACTTTGAGTCTTTTATAATGTTAATTTCTGCTTGTTGTATGCTTATTAAATGTGTCAGTTTTTCCATTAAGAGGATTTCTTCATCAAATAATACCTCGTAATAGTTTTTTACTTGCTGTTAAAAGTCTATAATCAAATATCAGTTCCTTTCTAGTAAACCTTTTTCATAGGGACCTTATTAAGTTTATATTATAGCACCTTACAAACCATTTTCCAAAAGGAATTGTTTTCAAATTTCCCAAAAGTATGATCCACACTCTCTCTCCAATGTGGTACCTTTTTATTTTTTAAAGATTTCATTTATTATTATAATATAATCAGGGTTCCCGGGGATCCTTAAAGGCATTGAATTCATTAATCTAAAAGTAAGGCCTTAATGGGTATTGAAATGTGTTAAATCTAATTTTTTTAAGGTCTAAAAAATGCTAAGACTTTGCAAGTAGGATTTTATGAAGTGTTTTCTCTGACGTTGCGTTGTAAAATCTCAAAATAATTGGTAACATCTATTTAAAAAAAACAAATTAATGCCGCATCACGCAGTGATGATAGTGGAAATAGTGGATAGTGGAAAAATTGCACGTAAAATTGGCCCTAATTTTCATTCCAAGTGGCATTAAAAGGTCTTAAATCTAACTTGCCTTAAGCTGTAGGAACCCTGAATACACCTCCATTATTTTTGAACCTGTTCAAATTGTATTATTTTAGGAGGCTAAGAAAGTTGCTCTGTTATGACTGGATGATAACATTGCATAAGAAACAGTATTTAAAGATAGAGCCATTGACTGATTAAATAAGGTCAGTATCAGCATTGATACTATATATGAGACCATCACGAGACTAAAGCATTTGAAAGCACAAAGCACAGGTGTGTTTTATTATGAAAAGAAACTGATCTGCAACTCGTGGCACAATCATGACAGTCAGCACATACTAAATGACTGAAGATAAGAATGTGTGAGTAGTGCAGGACTTTAGTAAATCTCCTGTTCGTGAAGAAGACACGACACTAACTCCTCAGACTACTGAGAGAAGGGAAAAGGAGCGCAGTGCCGCCTCCCTCTGGTGCAGCAGCTGTTGATGCTTTGGTGCTGCATTGCAAAGTGTTTTATTGCCGTATTTAAAAATCATTTGAAGTGTTAATAGTAGTGTACTTTGAATTCATTTCAAAGCCTAAGAAGGAAATACTGTAAAGACCAAATAATAATTTAATGGGATAAAAACAGTCATGGCACGACAAAATATGTTTCCCCACAAGTTTATTTTTCTTTCATTCAACACTCCCACCGAGCACTGCCCTTTAATCAAAAGGCAGATACTGACCTGACCCGCCCTGTATCCCGGAGCTGGGACTCACGGGTGAACCGGCATCGTGGTATTTTCCATCCGCCATAAAAATCATTGAAAGGTTATTGCTCTACCAGAAACGTATAACTGTCTCAACAAGACACTTTGCTCTGTGGAATTGTGAGGTAAACCTGAGGTCACTGGCAAGAGTTGTTTTTCATTACGGGCAAGAAAACATGATTCATTTGCTCATTACAGAAAGCCCTTTAGCTTTATTATGTGTGTGTGAGTCTCTCTGTGTGTGTGTGTGTGTGTGTGCCTTTTATACGAGATTTTATGTAGCATTTCAAATGTGCTGATTGCCTTGCAAACACATCTTGGTCAGTAGTTGAGGAAGTATTCAGATCATTTACTTAAATAAAAGTACCAATACATTAATGTCAGAGTACAAGTAAAAGTTCTATATTCAAAATCTCACTTACGTATAAGTACAGATGTATTATCAGCAAAATGTACTTAAAGTATCAAAAGCAAAAGTACTCATTCTGCAAATTCAATGGCCTCCATATGTGATATATTATTACATATATGATGTTATTACATTGTTAATATTGTTGCATCAAGTAGCATTTTATTGTTGTCGACAAACAAAGTTCTAAGTCACAAGTTATTGATGTTTAGGACTTTCTTTCTTAACTTTTTGTAATATATTGTATCATTTTACACTTTTGTACCTCAAACAGTTATTCCACTGGTTTAAAAAAATGGTATTTCTTATTTTTCCATTTTGAAAAAAACTAATTGGAAAAACTCCAAAAACTATTTGTACAGAATATTTGTTTTTTTGCCGCAGGCCGAACTCATTTTACCCATCCGTCACAGAAACCTGGTGACTCTGAAACACCCAAATGCTTCAATACGGGCCTGTGAACATGACATGTGTTGTTGTTTTTGCTGTTTTCAAGACTCAGTGTCAGCAGGAGCTCGACCAGATCCTGGAGAGGATATCTAAGATGCCCTTCAGAGATAACCGAGGTCCCCTGGAAGACCTGTACGCCCTGCACATCCCCAACTGCGACAAGAGGGGGCAGTATAATCTCAAACAGGTGACTCCAGGCATTTTGGGAAAGAGTGTTGTAAGGGGAGAGGATGTAGCCACATGATAGTTTTTAGAGGAGAAGAAGTGGGTAAAGCTTCATAACCACCGCAATATAGACAAAACTGTGACGTATTTTCACTGCAAAAAAACATTGAATCATATAAAGTAATATAGTGTCAGACATTTGTCAGGTTAAAATGAATTTATATTGTTTTATCTTCCATTGCATCCTTGATAATGATAGAAAAACTATTCGTTTAGCATTATTTTTAATAGAGCATCTTATTTCAAAGATATATATTTAAATAAATATGCATAAATACACACTTTGCTCCATATTTCTGCACAAACAACACATCTACATGCATATTTAGGGTTGTTGCAATGATCTAAAATGACCTAAAAACATGCATTTTGGGTTTCAGTGCAAGATGTCTCTCCATGGTCAGAGGGGCGAGTGCTGGTGCGTCAACCCTCACACCGGCCGACCTATCCCATCAGCCCCCACTGTGAGGGGCGACCCCAACTGCAGCCAGTACCTCCGAGAGCTGGAGCTGGAGCTTCCTGACATGGCCCAGATATAATGTGGCATGAAACAAACAAACAAAAAAAAACTGTAAAGTACTTGGGAACAAAGAACATCTGAGTAAGCTATATATTATCTTTCTGTGTGTATGTGTCTCTAGTTCATTTGATGACAGTGACATTTGAAATCTTAACCACCAAAAAGGATTAAATCTTAGAATCCAGCTTGCTGCGTAGGATGTAACAGCAAATAATTCTTTAGGAGAAGTAAAGATAAAACTCTGTTTTCTTCGTAGATGTTCAGTAGTCAGCTGGAGTGTTGGTGACTTAGCTTTACTAATTGTTGCTCAGATTTGCTCTGTTATCAGTGTTTTGTACTGTATGTGTTAAAAAAACGAATAGCCTTCAACATATTTGGTGTTTTTAGGTGTTTTCATGTCCTAGCTTGCAGACTACTGTTACGCCTCATTAACAGATAATGCTATTAAAAAGGTAACAAATTAAAATTGTGCATGCCTGTGTTTTAATTTGTAGACACACTTTGAATTTGGCGCAGGGTTGTTATGAAAGTCTTTGGACATGAGAAAAGTAAAGAAAAACTCACATGGCCGCCGTTTTTGAAAAGGAAAAGTGGACATGGAAATTCATCAATGAATCTCAGGTTTTTGTTCACTGTTGCATGGACATTTCAAATCCTGGAAAAAGTCCTATGATGGAGATTTATGTTGATAGTTCATCTGCATTTTCTCAGTTTACTAAAAAATAGAGCATTTATGGTGTTATTAAACTTCATGATTTATCAGTTGGGACCATAGACTGTAAAAAAAGTGGACGTCACGTTTGTGGAAGCCTTGAGTTTGGCACTATGGCCGTCGCTTTCTTGTTTTTTTTTTTTTACCTGAATTGACAATATTTGGGTGAGAGGATGAAGCCAAGTACAACCGAACGCTGAACAAGATATTTCTAGGTGACCAAAATGTTACATTAACCTTCATAAAGTGAAACACACTGTGAAAGGCTCAAAGTTTTAAGACGAAAACACCCAAACCGAACAACACTGTTGTAGTGACCTGTCAATCACAAGTTAGCCACACCCCAAAGCGTACGGTGCTTTATCATCTGTTTCACTCTGAAGGAGAACTTCATTTACTAAATGAACGTCATGCTGTACTGAAGAAGACTTGAAAATAGTGATTGAGAACATAAACTTGCCAGGAAAATGTTTCCTGAGATAATAAATCAAGTGAGAAATAGGGTAATTTTCTCATAGACTTCTATACAATCAGACTTCTTTTTGCAGCCGGTGGAGTCACTTCCGCATCGGCATCAATCTTCAGACCCACAGGTTGTTTGGAACTCCCTGAATTTGAGACTAAGAGTCTACAGTAATGCTAGTGGCGTTTTGAAACTGTACTTAGGGACAGCTATTTATTCATTTCATAAATGCTAATGTCAACATGCTCACAATGACAAAGCTTACATATTGATTTTTAATGGGTAATTTTTCACCATAGTTGTCATCATAGTACTGGCAGGGTGACATTCGCAAATTAGAACAAAACACAAAAGTACAAAGGAGTCTAATGCGAACATGCCTTTCGCAGGTATTTGGTCGTAAACCTAATACTAGATACACTTAAATATTGACCTGGTGATGGCACCAAATGAAGAGGTATTTTGTTTATGAAAAAAATATCCTGAGGGGGACGTGAATGACTGTACCAAATTTCATGAGAATCCATCCAATAGTTATTGAGATTTGGACCAAAGCGAGGGACCAGCCAACTGAGTCATGCTGGTAGTATGTTTAAAAGGAAAATAAAACTTTGAATTTCCTTACACATTTATTTATCATTAAGCCAAAAATAAATCATATTTTGCACAAAGCACCGCTGTGCTGCCCTCTACTGGTCGAATCTTTAAAAATAAAGCCTCACCTTTGGCCACGCCCCAATGAGTTATGTCACAGCAGGCAGTTTCGCCTTTGACAGCAGAAGAAAACAACCCATATGGAGCGAGCGCCACATGAGCATCTTTAACTGTGTCAAGGTCACAGAGATAGCAGTCACAAAAACACAACCACTGACTCAACAATTCACACATTCAGGACAAAAGTGCACTTGTGCCTTTTTGTGAGTACATGAACTTTATTTAAATAATGATTTGTCATTACAAAAACAATAAAACGAGTACATCAATTACACGCCTGATAAATATTTCACCATAATGTTCACATTAATTTATTTTTTTGTCACTGTGTTGTGTTTACATGTGTGTTAGAATCAACGGCATGAGAAAGGTGTGTCAGTGGGAAAAATTACCTGATGAGCCCCTGTCAATGCTCTCCTAATAATCACAACATAGTGATTAGGCATTAGGTATGTCTGAGATTATACGAGTCATTAAATGAATATTAAGATTATAACAACAACAAAAAAAAAGGAAATTTTGAGCTGTAGAACAAAAATGTTGTCCTCTGTCGTATTCGCCAGCGCTTGACTGGGACATCCTGGTAACGTTTGTCAAAAAACCAACTGAAAAACAAAAATCCAACTAAAAATCATTCACACCACATCCACTCCTTAAATTGTTTCCCTCCTTTGTGCTGGCCTCATTCCACGACACATGGGTCCACACGCAAATGAAAATTCAAAGTGGCGTGGGGCAGAAGGCACTCGAATTTACATACAAACTCAGCGACCTTGCTCTTTGCAGGATATAGGAGCCGATAAACCCTGAGAGCAAGTCACCGTCGGCCAACAAATTCACCCCCGACGCGCAGAAACATAAACAATGCGGGGCCTTTGCATACGATTTGTGTGCGAAGGGAAATGCACGGCACCACATTTTTTGCCAGACAGCAGCTCAGTGAAAATTTAAGCTTCTTGTATTTGAGAACTATAAAAAGGCATGGCATATTAGGTACACACGTACGGACACACACTGTACAGACATTTACAAACAGTGGACGCAGTTTTTCTGGACTTAAAAAAAAGGTCAAATATCTGACCTTTTACAGTACAATACAGTATGTTTGTGTATGAGTCCTAGGGGTGACGTCAACGTCGTCATATTGTGATTTTGACTTTACTTGAGATGTGGAAAGTAATCATCTCTAAATGGCAAAAAAACATTTACATGATTCACAAGCATACCCCACATTTGAAGTGGAATTTTTGTATTGATGTTCTTGAGTTTTGAGCATTTGTGTCCATTTCCTGGTTCTGTGAAATTGTGAGGAAAACAGGATTTCAACAGGAATCCCGTAGAACCCTTCCCCCCTTTTCCCTGCAAAGTAGACTAAAAGTGGGAAAGTGTTCAGTGACAGGGGGCAGGATCAAATGGCAGAAATCATTATTTGATACACATATAAAAAAAAAAAATCCTCTTACATCCTGCTGTCATTCATATGTAACAATTAGTAAAACATTGCTAATTAAGACGAAAACTCTTTAATGGTGTCTCCTCGATCACCACTATGACAAAAATAAGAAATTATCTTTTTAGCCACATTGAAAATATGTCTTGTCTTAGAATTTCTTGGAGTAAATTTAGCAATACACTCAATACACAACATATTATTAATATTATACAAATATATATAATCCTCTGTTATCTATGGATATAAAGAGGTGAGGTGTTAGCTAACCTCGAACATATACGGTCAGTGGGGAGCCAGAGTTTAGACCTACATGTGAAGCATTTCAGTTCAGCTCCCCTTTAAAAAAAAACAAAAAAACAACAAAAAACAGTCCATCACACCTGACCATACATATAAGCATTTGTGCCATATTTTCCTGATTGGCCGTCATTACGTGTGCTAGCTTGATTGGCAGGTTTTTAAATAGAACAGCGAGTTCCCTCTCATTCGTTGCTGTTGCTGCTGCTGTCGAGATCTTTGCACTGCAAGTCTCCTTCGGTGTAGTTGATGCCGGGGATCTTCGAACCAAACCGGTCGACGCACCAGCAGATCCCCCTTCTCCGACCACGTGACGGCTTACACTGCAAGTACACAGAAAGGGATATGATGCTTGTGCGCCCTTGTGGTATTTCTGCTTTATTGGGCAGTTAAAAAGTTTTCAGGATGCTTCAAAACCAAGGTGCTGTAGTTACAAAGCAGATGGGATGCAACCCTTTATTAACTGAATAAATGACATGACATAAAACATATGTATCCGTACCTGCTTGCGCTTGAAGAAGCCCTTCTTGTCACAGTTGGGGATGTACAGAGAGAGAGCCAAGACCCGAGAAGTGTCCTTCATGCTCTGAATGAGATAATCCAGTTTTCTCCCGCAGGGGCCCTGTACACACACAGACACAGGAGTGAGCGTTTGCATCGTCACAATGTGTGTTTTTTTTTTTCTTTTTTGGAAACAAGACACAGGAATGACATACACATAGTGAGGTGGGGTGAATACAGGTTAACAGCACATAGAAGGTTGGAGATTGACTGATGGAGAAGAAGGTGTGTGGTGAAAAATCGTCAGTGTTGGGGAAGCTGTCAATCAATTCACACTGGAAGAGGTAGAACTACAGCAAAGCTACCCTGGAGAGAAATCCAGTTTAGTTAACACAAGCTACTTCGAACAAGTAGTTCAAACTACTTTGTAAAAAATGACACTCAATGTCATTTTTTGACTGTTTAAAAAAAGGGGGCGGGGTTTGTCAAATGCGGTTCAATCACAGTAGAGAAGCAATTGTAAAAAAAATAAATAAAATTGTTTCTTTCTTTCTTTGGCCCAACACTGTTTTTAGTTTCAATAGTAAACTACACAAAAAAATGGCAAAAAAAAAGTTATTTAACTACTTGAATCAAGCTACTGAAAATGTAGTTAAACTACCAGTTAAATTACTTGTAGTCTACTATCTACTTATCAAAATATTCAATTATTTTTCTGTCGAACGAATAACCCTTGCAGCTCTAGTGTTGTTCCAGTGTTACCTATTCTTAAAAGATTTAACCAAATGGAAGACGGTGAGTTCTTTTCCGTTTTTCCAGTTTAGTATAAATGTAGTTTTCTTGTCGACAGTTAGGGTTACCAGTGGAAGTGTTGCGATTTGTTTTTGTGATGTGTCAAGTATGTCCACAATATGCGTGAAGAATAATGGTTCCAAAAGCCCTTAAAAGTTTGTGAAATACCCCATAAAAAATGTTTTAAAAAGTTAGGAGGCGGCGGGAAACACCTTCACTAACGAGTACTTTAGTAATTTGGCATTTCACTCAGTTCACACCTTGTTGTGTCCTGTGAAAGTGGCCCTGCGGGGCATCTTGTCAGAACTGGTTTCTTTTTGTTAATTTCCCTCTGAGCTGAGTTACTTTTTCACTCTGCCATGCGTATTTGTAATCTCTACTTCACTTACGAACTCAGGCTCCGCTTTATCCAGGCTGAGCGGGGAGAAGTCCAGGTTACTGGAGGGTCCCAGCCTGGCCAGCTGCTTCTTGCGCTCCTTGGCCTGCTTCATGGCCTGGGCCTTCCGACTGCTGATGTGGTCTCTTAAGGGCGCCTTGGTTTGGTGCTTCATCGACTCTGGTAACATGGTGTCATCGTGAGATTCTCCGTCTGATAAAGAGGCAAAGACAGAAGAATTCACGAGTCATTATCATGCATGTTTGAGTTTTATTAAATGTGCACCGTGGGGTTTTCTTGTAAACAGTAAGTTGCATTTACATTTTCTCATCAAAATAAAGTGTGTATCCTTGAGGCCTAATAAAAGTGTTGAATGCCTTCCCTCCCCATAAAACATTTGCAAAGCTGATGGTTTGAATTTTTTAGTTTGCGTCCATCAGCAGTTTTCTTCTTCTCTGCCTTTTTATGGCGCTTAACTAAATTTTGTCTATAGCATCCTGCTGCAGAGCTGCTTGGGCCCGCGTCTGATGATGGGAAAATCAAGTGTGTTTCAATCAATAAATGCTTATCAATAAATAATGTTTACATGCTACTGTATTATCAAAAGTGAATTATTAGCTAGCTATGCTAATGTTGTTAGTAAACACGTTAACTTTAGCACAAGAAAATGCAAAAGGCTTGATGTAATTATCAGAAAACCTCAGAAAACCTTTATTTGTCCCACAGCGGGGACATTTACAATTTCAGCTAAGGTGAGTACAAGTTATTTGTGGCTTAACGGTACATTGCCTAACTTTATAAAATATATATAATTTTAATATTTATATAATATATTGAAATATTAAGGTTGCTTTGTTTAGTGGCTTATTCAAACTGTCTCTGGCGTACACATTTTAACACGAAACTTACTTCTCCAAGCTCGGGACAAGAAAGGCTGCGAGTCTGGAGCTCTGCTGCTTGTCCCTTCTCAAATGTTTTACCGCGTTAACACCATCGACTGTCATCGGTGGAATAGCGTTAAACTGAGGGACATCATATAGCTTGCGTGCAATTACAGCGCTCTGCATCAGACAGGAATGTGTATTGTATCACACGCATGGTAGTGCACGTAGGACCCACTCCTAAAAACATTGCTCTATTGAGCTATTAGTGGAAGTCTTATTTCCAGTGCACTAGAATTTTAGAAATTAAGGTGTCTGCCAAACATGTGCTTTCATTTTTTTAAACATTTCATAATTCAAAACGTCATTAATATAAGCATAGGGTGACAGAATACTAACACAAGAAGAAGAAGAAGAAGAAGAAGAAGAAGAAGAAGAAGAATGTGTAGCAGCCCAGCTGCAGGTAGCTGAAACTTGATTCACACAGGATTACTATTATCAGAGAAGTGTCTTCACCACAGTACGGTCGGTAATTTGCACCAGAACTTTACAAATAACAGACATGCAAGATTAAAATAACCAGTGATAGCAATTATTACAAACAACTTGATGTCCACAGGTGTAATATTAGTCCTGTGCAAAACAGGGCTTCAAAGCATTTTTCTGCTGCTTTCAAGAGACTGTTTGAAGAAGAAGGGTCAAAATCAAGAGCACTATGATGGCTCCCACCTGGAAATGTTTCCAAAATCAACAAGCAAAGCTAAACTCATGCGGGCACAGGACAATTTGGTAATGTCGCTCAACACAACGTGATGATTTCACTGCACCAGCTAAATGCTTATTTAGCACCGTTAGTGGATACTGGCCAGTTTAAGATTGGAAGTGTTGACATACAGAACAACATAGCCTACATTTATGGCAAGTTAGGTTGCCAGTTTGAGGTATATGTAGACCAGGGGTTTTAAAACTTTTATAGCCAGCGACCTAAATGAGATATTTAGTCTCACCCTGGCACCCAGGCCGATGAAAACATGCTATTACACTTGTCATGTGGCAGCCCACCAGAAACAGCCGCAGCCCATTTTGGGTCCCAACCCCCACATGTAAATGCATCTTTCATCTTGGCAGAAATACAGCTCTTTGCTACATTTTGGGGAGTCGCGCACAGTCGCACAAACCTCAGCGCTTGCCCCTCTCTCTCGTCCCACCCTCTACTCATACGACCACAATGACTGTGTGGAGGCCAAAAAGAGTGGCTGTGGCTTTCTTTCCCAAAAGCTCTTTAAAGCTGATATTTCACTTCATTTAAAGCTATTAACATGCATTAGCCTTGTATGTGTTTTAAGCCACAGCTGGCCCATTTCCACTGCTGTGTCACGCACTTGTTTCCGGTTCATTTTGGCAGATTGCAAATTCTGCATATCCGTCTCTGCACTGGCGTGATCGCTAAGCTACTAAGATAACTGGGCGGTGAAACAAGGTCATCGCCACGTTGCAAATGATGCTTGAAACCTGCCAAACCCCTCCACCCCCAGCTATGATGATGATGAAGATCATGCTGATCCACATCCACATGATGCCAGTTTCTTGGGGGAAAAAAGCAAGAGAGATTCCCCATCCTCCAGTTTCCTGCTGACACTTTTTCTTTTCTTTCTCCAGAGAAAGCTGAGGCAGATCAGCAGCCAGCATAAACCCAATCAAGTCCTCACTTGCTAATCCTCCAGTTTGTCTAATCTGACCTGTGCTGACTGATCACGTCTTTCATTTCTTCATTCTTCCTCTCCCTTTTCCTTGTGTTGGAACTGTGAGACGTGCTGATCCCTGCGGGAGTTATAGACAGAACACTTGAGTCTTTTCTTTCTTTTTTTGCTCTTAATCTTAATCTGGAAAATCAACGTGAAATCTGTCCAGATAATGTTGCAGGGGACTAATTAGATTTTCATGTTTCATGCACTTGCACACATGCATACTGGTTCATTAGTGTGTACTCAAGGATGTGTTACAAATGCACATATAGCTTTTTTGGCAACTCCTTCTACATTTGATGTATGCATACGCCTTTTTGGCTAATTTTATAGATCTCTCAAGTGTCTATAAAATGTCGGTGTGTATTTATCATCAGTGTGCATATGGGTTTTGTTTCATTTATGTGTAGAGAGAGCGCCCAGCAGGAGATGTGGAGTTAACGGAGAAGCCGGCTGACGGGCAGACAGATGGGGGATCAGTAACCCACGCTCAGCCTGCATTCTGCTGAATCACGGCGCAGCCTGGGCCTGCCTGCAGCACCGAGGAGGGGAGAGGGAGGGGGAGGGAGAGGAGCGGGGGAGACAGATGAAGAGACCAGGGTGGGACTAACAAAGAGTGGTGGGAGGGGAGCGGAGGATAGTGTGGGAAAGGGAGGAAAAGGGAAGGGGAGATGAAAAGAAGATTGGAGTTTTTTTGACTGTACAACAACTCCTCAGATGCAGAGTTAACTTACTCTGATTGATTGAGTGCAGCCAAAGAAGTGCACATTGACTAAATGCAAAATGTAATGGTAAGAATAATAAAGATGGACTGTAAATATCACATATATAATGAACAAGTTTAAGTTTAATGTGATACCTTTGTATGTCAGTATTTCTTATCTTCTCCTTTTTGTTACTGGACTTCACTCTAAGACTACTTAGTCAGAAAAACTGTGGTTCTTTGGCTCAGCCCTGAGGTTTAACACAGCCAGTGAGATTATTTATGTTTCCAGAGTAGCTTTTCTTTCTATACTAAAACTCCAATCTGCAGGAAAGTAAAGCATAACACAGAATGGAAAGGGTGAAGCTGAGGGTGGGAGGGGGAGAAGAAGAATAGGGTGGAAAAGATGAAGAGGGACAGTAGCCAGGCAGGGAAAGAGGAGAAGATACAGTGTAGTGGGAGAGAATAGAGAGACGGTGGACAAAAGGGTGAGTTAGGTGTGGGAAAAGGCACAGGTGGTGGATGAAGAAAAGTAAAGGCGTGCGGGGGGGAGCTGACAAAAGACAAGCTAAAAGACAAAAAAGGAAAAAAGAAAAGGTAACTGTAGAGGAAGGGAAGAGGGCAAATTATGATTTCACACCTTGAGGAGCCAACATTTCCCACAAAGCTCCCCAGCAGACACAGTGACTGTCCCTGAACTGCCATTCAAAGGAGCCAAAAAGGAGCCTCGCAGAGCACCACCTGTAATCTTCTCCCTTGTTTTATGTCGGCTGGGGGCCCCGAGGCGATGGGCCACTCACACGAAACCTACTGATTTACGGCTCGCAGCCGCACAAGGGCTTTTCAAACCGAGATGACAGGTCGATCGACGCTCAGCACCAATTGTTGAAAGAGTTCACAGGGTCAAGGCGCACAGGGGCTTTTGAGTCGTGTGCCTTGGTAATGACAGGTGTCAGTACGTCTTAAAGAGGGCTGTGAACTGACTCACATCAGCCTCTCTGGCTCCCAAAGAGACAGAGAGGGCACTGAAACCTCACCTTTTATCCCCCACCTTTAGAAAATATAAAGTAAACACTCATACTTTGTTGGAGTAAAGTTTTATGACAGGGTGTGTAATAGTGGAAGTGATTTTTGGACTGAGTCTGGAGCACATTTTTCCATCTTTTTTTAATTTACCACTGCATCACTGGCGGACTCTATGCGTATGTGTCACTCGAGGGCTTCATTAAAATTCCTGCATCGAGGAGGGAGGAGAAACATCTCTATCCAGCTGTTTGCTATTTCTTTGCACCAGAGCCTTTTAGATCTTTGTTTGAAACATAATCACTGCAATGCACAAGCAATAGAAACACTGTCAGTGCTGACTTAAATAGCATAGAAGTAGGCTTATTAAAATGATTGCTTAGGTAGAACACTTGAAGTAGAGTCCTATAGTCTAATATACTGGGGGGAAGAAGACAAAGGAAGGTTTGCAATAACTATAATGAATGATTCAATCAATTCCCTTCATTAATATTGCATTAAAGTCAGTGATCTGTTTAAGAGTAATTGCACCACTGTGGTCTGAGTCTCTCCACAAGCCTACCTTTGGACGGATGCAGCAGTTTATACAACTTCTCGTTCCTGCAAAGACCCCGGCCGTGCAGGAGCGCGTGCAGCGGCTTCTCCTCGCCATTCTTAGGCAGGCAGCGAAGCCCGCGCGTGCACGGCCGGGTGTACACGCCGCACGGCTGGTCCTCTTCGAGCGCGCACGTCAGGCAGCAGCCGCAGCCGGGCTCCTTCACCAGCTGACAGCCCACCGGCACCGGTGGACACATGGACAGGGCCTTCTGATCGCACGGCTGGCACGGCACGTAGGACGAGCCGCAGCCGCTAATGCTCAGCAGGGGAACCAGCAGGAAGGGAACACTCCACAGCATGGCGCGCTTCTCGTATTCAAAATGCAGGGCGTTTGTTTGAAACTGCAACGATTATCAACTATATCTTGAGCTGAATCCTTTGTTTGCGAAAGATTTGAGTCCAAACATCAGGGGGGTGGGGGGTGAAGTTGCATCCACAGGTGCCTTGCGCGCTCAACTCCCAAATATCACCGCATCCGATGCTCGCAATCCACAGACAGTTACGCTGTCCTTCAACCTTGCTGTTGCCAATGAATACAAAAAAAAAATTGAAAATAAAAATATCCCCGTTTCTCTCCCTTGCTTGATGACCGGTGCCGTTTACGCGCAAGCTGTTCGTCTCCAAATGAGAGATAAAAGGCCTGATTCCCGCTGTCGCTCTCTCTGTATGCTATTTTACCCGCACGGTTTGTGAGCTAAATGTGTAATCTGTGGCTTTGAGCTTGCCTTTTAAAAAAGAAACTGCCAGAGGCAAAGCCTACAACGATGGGTATGTCAAACAACGTTTGGAGGGGGAGGCGCACTTGTCAACTCCGTGCGCTGCGATGCTGATTCCACTGGGCGGGTGCTGGCATGCCTCCAGATCCGCCAGATAGGAGACGATGCTCCCGAAGCGACTGAATAAGACCTTGTTCCTCTCTCGCTGCAGAGTGGCCATTCAGTACACCCAGACTCTCGAAGACAACATTTATTATTAGTTTAGTTGTTAGGAACAAGCCAGATCACTTCTTTCCAGGGATATTCTGGAAACTTAATTTAAACAGTTGTGGTTGTTTGAATGACATCAAATGAACTTCCAAACCGTGCTGCTGGATTTAGAAGTTATTTCAAGGGGAATGAAAAGTAGTTTTAGTGTTTACAGACCTCTTAAGGAAGAGTCACATGCAGTACAAACGGGTGCCATTACTGCAGGCAAGAGAGAAACAACTTGGCAGAAAAAGTAGAAAATGTGACTTAATGCAACATGATTCATGTCGCATGCAGAACAAACATGTAGTTTGTCTTGTTTAAAAAAATCAATTTGGGGTCAACAAAATTGAATGACTTGTTAAGATAGAGATTTATGGGGAATATATTTTTTTCAAAGCTTTTTCTGAGCAAAGATTAGGATGACTGATATGCTCTTCAAGCATATTTTCTTTCTTTCTTTCTTTCTTTCTTTCAAAAAGGGCTTCCTGATAAAAAATGGGATTTTGTGATTTATGCCTTTTGTCTCACTCACATAAACTGTACAACTCAACTTAACTTCCTGCTCTTACTCAGATTCACATTTTTTTTTACAGAGTTCATCCACATAGGGACGAGGGCTTTGTGGTTAAACTGTACTTTAATGATCTACATCTTTATATCTGTCATAAGATATAAGCAGACTTGTTGAGTCTTCACTTTGCTATACACCAACACTTACATTCCTAGTTTGATTACTTGACCCCTAAACATGGTGTTCAGGTTTGGAATCTGTCTCCATCTCTAATAGTCCTTGGAAAATCGCAATAACGTGTCATTTTCTTCTTTCTTTGTATATATCAGACCGTTTTTTTTTTGACCGTACAACTGCACCAACTCAGAACAAGAGACTTTCAAAGTTAAGGGGGGGTTCTTGCATGTGAAACTCAGATATCTTTGGGTTTCTCTCTTTTGCCAAAGTACTGCTGCTTTAAATATTTGTGTGATGCTGTCTTATCCATAACAAATGTATCCTCCAAAGAGCTGCACAATAACTCCCAGTAACAAGGTCCAGATCAGGGCAAACTGCTCTTGGACTGACCTTATTTTATGACTCAGCGAGGTTAGTGTCCAGTGAGATAACAGAGTACAAAACACTCATAATTCACTTGAGGTTTTGGCAGATACCAATATGAGGATTGTAGATGATCAGCATGTTTTTGTTTTTAAAATACAGAGCCCCCGCAGAGTTCAGATGAACACATTTAATAACCCTGGCCCTACTATCTTCTTGGAATAGACTATTATTGCTGTGCATAATGGTTTGGTTTTTGGTTTTATTTGTCTCTTTGTGTACATCCTGTTATTTTTCATCTTCGATTTGGCATTAGTGTCCCATGATAGGATAAATCCAATGTCAGATGTTTGTACCATCAGTCAGTACTGAAACCGACCTTTAAAGGCCAACACTGATCAAAGCTTTTATTCCTTTGCTGTGTCGAGTTTCACTTCCTCTTTCACCCTTCCCCCATATGTGAAACTTTGTCGGCAAACTCTTTTCATATCATCCGACCCCTGTTTGCCTTTGCCCTTGACCTTTGCGCCTTATGAGGTGTCAAATGACGTCACAGGTGTCTGAAAGGTCATCTCAGTGTCGCCCACGGACCCCTTTCATTTCCCTTGTCTACCAGCAGAGATTGAAAGAAAGAGCGACCATTTACATCGTAAACCTGTGCGACACATCTGTCTTTCACAGGTTCCAGCAAAAAATCTCTTCTCAAAGATCGTCCTGAGACTCTGCTACACATTTATGGATCATAAATTGATGATTTATTATCCAGAGGCATATTGGCAAAGCTAATATATTAACACTTGTTTTGTTTTCTCCAGATGTGGAGGAACTGTGGTCCAAGGGCTGCTTGGGATCGTAAACCCTGTCGCTTGCCGTAAAGGTTGGGTTTCTTGTATAGTTTGAGTCCGAGTCAGTTGGTGTATATGCGCCATATAATGCACAGATGGTGGATGTAGCTGCTCTGGTTAGAGGTGATTACTTTGGGATTTCCCTCGAAATTAATCCCATGACCAAGAATGTACTGAGGTCTGTGGAAGGGTTTAATGCTTTGTGTGTCTATATTAGAGATGTCTATAAAGTTCCTTTAGGAACACACTAGCTGTTGGGGGTGTAATGGTACACACAATCCACGGTTCAGTACATAACTTGGCTTTGAATTCACAGTTTGGTCCATTTAACTTTGGCTAAGTAATGTTGACACACAGTTTGCGTCTGTTCCACTACTCTTAGCCCAGTGTTGCTGCAACTTAGTGGGAAACCACAACACTCCTAAACGACTCTTCCAGTTCTAGTTTGTCCTTTTCCCACCATAAGGTATATATAAGAAGTGAATGTAGTCACTGTGACGTCACCCATTGGTGTGTGGACTACGGTTTTGAAGCCTCCAGTTTTGCATTTTTGGTTGTCAGTTGTGTTTTGGCGGTTGCCATATTGTTTTTTTCAGAACATGAAGTGACACGAGAGGGTGGAGCTAAGTATAACCGGACGCTGAACAAAATTTTTTTAGGCAACCAAAAATGTTACAATTAACTTGTAACAAACTAAATAGGACCATCATTTACAGAATGAACATCATGCTGATACTAGCGTTTGAGACCATAAACTCATTAGGAAAATGTTCACTGAAGTAATAAATCAAGTGAGAAGTAGGTCATTTTCTCATAGACTTCTAAACAATGACTTCTTTTTTCAACCAGTAGAGTCGCCCCCTGCTTGCTAGAATGCAAATTGTGAGGCATGTCCGCATTGGCTTCACATCTACAATTCCATGATAACTGTGGACAAACTCAACACAAGCTCTAGCGATACGCTCGAAAGCTCCAGAACAATAACTACTAAATAGACATCATCACTGTTTCAAATGTCAAGGATTAACTTAGACTGGACATGCTGTTCCTCACAGGGCATTGGTGAAAATCTTAAAGTAAGACCATTATGAAAGACTTTAAAGTTTCATCTTAGAAAACAGCTTTCGCTGTGGATTTTTAAGAGGCTTGAGAGGTTTTTTTTTTTTTAATCAGAATTCTTACACAGGAGCGTTAAAGCCATCCATGTTTCGCCCCTCTCATCTATGACTCCTTACTTTTTCTTTACCATTGTTCGTCTGCTTCTGTCTGCAGCTTGGCTTTCATATCCTGACCTACTTTAACTGTTTTAAAAGACACTGAAGCTGCTGCCGCGCTTGTTCTGAACAAGATAATGGAGCTCAAGTCAACTTGAACATTTTCAAAAACGGAGAAAAGGCGCAACCTCAGCACAAAATGCTTCAGAGCGCGCGATACAATCTATGAGATACAACGCTCCAGTGTCGTATTTCTCTTCAGCCCCCGGACCTCGGGCTAATGTGCTGCATTACAGGAAAGTCGGGAGAGAAGAAGTATGCCAGACAATGAAGTAATCCTTGTGAAAGTGATACCTTGAAAGCCTGAGCTGCAAGACGTTTTCTAGGTTTTTTTCTTGTGCCTCCAACATCTCAGGCAGGTGGCAAATCATCAACCTACTTCATTATATATATTAACATTTATTATTTTTGGACATCATTGATAATTTGTGTCTGGATTATTTTGTCTGACATTCACTATTTTCCATCATAAACCAATCTTACTGCCAACTTTACAAATGCTAGTTAGCATAGCTGACTGTCCACATTAAAATGTTCCATACTAGTTGCTTTGCTAATACCATGAACACCATTTAGATGATTAAAAATAGCTATTTCATTTTCCTTTTTCACTTCAAAAACCTGTTCTGAAACAGCTAAACGGCTGCTTTTACATTGGTTATCAGGACATAGTGGCTCTAACTCAAGCTCTCCTTAGCCTACTTAAAAAGGTCACATGTAATGGTGGTGATCAAAATATGGATGAGATTGACAGGTGGAAGCATTGGTTTTTATTTATTTTAATCAAACGGCAACCAATGGGTCTGAAAAGTGCCGAAGTTCAGAAGTGCCTTAAACTTGCATTCTCTCTACTTTCCACTAGTTGTACAAAAAAAGTCAGATTATATAGAAGTCTATGACAAAATGAGCCTACCCACTTGATTTATTACCTCAGTAAACATTTTCCTTACAACTTTATGTTCTCAATTGCTAGTCTTCTTCAATATGGCACGATGTTCATTTTGTAAATTATGGTCCCATTTACAGTAAAATAGACGATAAAGCAGGGAATGCTTTAGGACATGGCTACCTTGTGATTGGCAGTTTGCTACCACGGTGTTGTCTGGTTTTGGTGCTGTTTGGGACCCAGAAGCAGACATAGATCATGCTGGAGAGACTACATATCAAATCTAGCAGGGGGTCAGGGTTTGGATGACATCTGCGGCCAGAAAGAAGAATGTGTGGGATACTTTCCAGTAAATGGATAGAAAACTGATTTAGATTTTGTCTGTATAAAGTCCACTCCAAATCTAAATCCAATATACTCACACAAACCAACAAGGCATTTTGACAGTGGGTTGGCTTAAAGTTGCTGCTAGGTACCACTCCAAAGTATGCAGCTCGATGTAGATCAGCAGAGTTTGTGCGACTGATGTGCGCCATATGACACAGTCAGAGCTTACTGTAAGCGACAAAGAAAAGCTAACCACTGGAAATGTGCTGAGGCAGCATGCATCACCCTCCCCCATACACTCTCACATAGAGATAGAGTCAGTTCCCAGAATACTGTAAGCACTTGATTTTCAGAAACAATTAGGAGTCCACGCTAAACAAACTTTGGGCGGAAAACTCTAAGCAATGCAAGTGTGTCTTTGTGTAGTAGGAAGTGCAGGTGGAGGAGCTCTTGGGTTTTGAGGCATGCTAGGAAGAAAACTACTTATTCTTAAGCATGCCTAATGGCTGTTTAAGTATGACAAACTGACATTTTAATATGAATAATTGTCCTATGCTGCACAGGAAGTGATTAGCAGTAATGTTTGTTTGTAATAAATGAGGAACTGGGTAAATAACATGAGCAGCCACCTACAGAAACTCTAGTTTAATCAAGGGAAAGTCCCAGGAAAAAAACATGCCCGGGTCATGGCAACACTCACAGATTTTCTTTATATGTGGGAAGTGCAGTACAACAGACCACATCAATGGCTGTACGGCATCAATGACGGTATCTTGAATTGAAAGGGCAAAAACAACAACAACATAATGTGTTGTTTACTGCAGTAAAGATAGAAAACGAATCTTGTGCCAATCAATATTTCTTTCTGCAAAAAATTGCCTTTTACTGTAAACCGTCTGGCTGCGGTTGCTCTGATTCACAAACGTGTTAGGATGACAGCGCACTTTTATTTCCATGACACAGCAACTGCAATCCCCGACACCAAATTACACATTGGGCAGCGCATGTTTGGGAAATAAGAACCGCAAATCAACAGGGTGCTGTTGTAATCTGCAAGCAAAACTACAGTGTAAGGTAGGATGGGGGAAAAGAGGCAGAAGAGAGCTCTGCAGGCTGCGGGGTTTGGTGAAGGAGGAGGATTATAGGAAGCAGTACGTGAGATGGCAGATTGGCTAAAACCCTGTCAGCACATCTGTGTGGCCCTGGCAACTGTGGATTGGACAAAGGCAGATCATTGGATCCAGATGTTGGAAAAGCTTTGGTGTGCCTGTGCCACAGTGATTCTATTCAAAGAACAAGTGCTTTTTTCTATGAATCCGTGGAACATGAATATTCAAATCTGTCAGCAAATCGTCTGTCTTTCGTAATGTGAGCTGCATTTATATAGCTTGCAATGAAGATAAATTGTGTCAAGTGGTGTTTCTCTCAGAGGTAGCTCGGATTTGATCCATTACAAGTACACCGACATTGGTGAGGACATCTACATCAACCTTTGACTCTCTTTTGGAATACCTGTACATCTAATATCTCACATTTGAAAACACTTTTATTTAGCACCTGCAAAGCACAAAGTCGGAAACTAGCAAAACATTTCTTGGAAAAAAGGAATTTGGCATCCCTGTTACTGTCATCAGTCATTTGAAAATGCTTTCTCAGAATTTGTGGTTTCCACTCGTCTGCAGTGTGGCATGCAGAACATCTCCCAAGAAAATTTGGATGAATTTGGCAAGAGGATGCTCTCCGAGGAATCATTTTGATTTACTGCTCTGAGGCTTCAACCCTTGTTGTGGGTCTGAACAGTTTGAACTTGTGGTCACGCTGTCCTCTGCTTTGTTGCTTTCCCACTGGCGTCTGTGTACAAAGCAATGACTGATGGTTAGGCTTTTTTGTAAAGGGTCTTTCCCAGAATAAGTCCCACTGTGGTTTTCAGGGTCAGTGTGATTTGGAGAGGCTAAACTAAGTCCTCCTGGCCTCGCTGGTGCATCATTTAAGTCAGTGTGTCTATGAAGTGCCAGACAAGTGCTTCCTACAGTTAACGTCCTCATTTTAAGAGACAGACACAAACAGATAAACATGCAGCCACTGACTGAGAATATGGGTGGCTGGGTTTCAAAAAGGCACCAAAAAAAGACATGCGCTGATCCACATTCAACCTCTGCTCCCCCGGTGATCTTTGTGTGAGTGCAAGTTGGGCTGCAATCCGATAATGCCAGCGGCCAAGGTATTTACTCTTAGGGCTCATTAATTTTGTTTCTCAACGATAAAAAATTGGCAGATGACATTTTTTAAAATGTGGATTTTTAAAATATCATTTGCAGCACAATCTGGCTTGTGATAATGTCTCTCCAAAAAACAAAAACATCTTGACAATGTGGCCTGAGTTCCATTTTATTTCTTTTACTACTCAGCAAGCAAGCCTTCGCCAGAGCAAGTGATTTGTGGAGATACTGATGACCCAGATTTCAGCTGATCGGGATAAAAAACTGTTCCCAACCATATAAAATATTTACTTGGAGAAACAAAACCTCACAAGTGCCTTCACAATGAAAAAATTCCTAGAAGCATAAACTCCTGCAGAAATATTACTCAAATCGGCCCTGATGCAGGTCACCTCGTGGAAAGATGTTCTTTCATATTTACTCATTTACTAAAATCACCTTCAATCAGAAACTTTAAGACAGCAAAGAAGCCTCAAAAGGCCTAAAGACCAGAGTTTCTGGCTGACAATGTGAGCCAAAGTGACGTGTGCATTAAGTGGAGGAAGAGTGTGCAGTTCTCTTCCTCTCTGTTTACTTTCTGTTATGTTTTTCTATTAGCTATATTATATGCAATGATTACATTGTCAGCATTGTTGTTGTTGTCCCAATCTTTATTTGTAACATTAAAAAAAGTGTAAATGCAAACACTGTTGACTATATGTTTCTATTTGTATATGGACCGCAGGAAGAGTAGATGTCACCAAGGGAACACAACTAATGGGGATCCCAACAAACAATAAATAATAAACCTCCTTCCAGCCTCCTTCCTTTGAACCCATCCCAACCACAAATAACCAGAGGCAGTGTCTTCACAATGTAAGACTTTGTGTCCTCCATCCAGCACGATAAAGCAACTGTGTAATCAGATTAATCAGGTTGGTTCCTGTCTCGATTAAACCATCAGTCATTTGGTTCGAAATAGTTGAATCATTCATTGAAATTTGCTGACGAGGGAATGCTCGCACACTTCACTGCAACCTTCAATCAAGTAGTAAATATGTCAGGTTTGAACGCTCATAAAGCAACACCCCTAATTTAATCTTGTTTGACTATAGTATGGCATTATATAGGGGGCATATCTTTCGGCTTGACTCAAAGAAAAGAATGTGCCTCAAACTGAAAAGTGAGCTTTGGGGCAGATGCAAAATGAAGCCCTTTGCCCTGACACAGCGCTGTCCACACGTAGACCTTGCACACACTTTGCTCCTTTACACATGAGCATGATTCACCCAAATTCAGCATCTCAAAAGAAAAATGTCTTGTGTCCATAACTAAATCTGTGAAGTGCTGCAGTGAGAACATTAGATTTAGCTTTGAATGCAAATCAACGTCTTTCAAATATTTTCCAGATTTTTAGTGGAGCAACCTGCCTTATATTTCTCGGTTTCCAGATAAAGAGAAATCTTGAAATAAATATTTTTCAAGCACTAGCTAGTTTTTCATTAAGTTGTCAGAACTCCGTTTGAGACACAAATGACTTGACAGCATTGAGATTTCTTTGCCGTACTCAAAACTCAGAAATGTTACATAAACCTTCCTGTGGGTATGGGGCTTGTATAAACAGTGGTAGGCCTATACACTGTGGTTTCACACCCTCTGAGCTTAATTATCTCTTACAATTTTACCCTGTGTATAATGATCAGTGTCAGTATGTGGTGAATCTGGCGTAAAAGTACAATCAAGGGCTTTATTTTATGATGCTGGCACAGCCTGCATCAGGTAAAGCATCTCAGCAATTCAAGAAACCCCTGCTTTTGTCAATGTCCTTGGGGATCTTGAGTATCAATGGCAATGTGAGAGGCCAGGGAGACCAGCATGATGAGGGGACAAGAGAAAAGAAAAAAAAAAAACACAGGTTTCCGTGAGTGTTGCAGATTCCTATCTGAGATGCTGAGCTTGTCAGTTCCGCATTTTTGGACGCAGAGATACCGAGAGATTGTACACTGATGAGAATCATGGAAATGTGCACGATGAACACTGTCTCCTGTAAGAAAAACACAAAAACTACCTGTCTCTTCTCTTGAGTTATCATCTGTCTCCCCCCCGAAATATGTCAAGTATCAGAAACGTGCAGGGCTTCCAAAAGTCAGCTGGACTGAAGCTCTTGTTCCGCTGCCAGAGCCGTGTCTCTTTGCAAGACATGCGATACCTTAACAGGAGGGCATTGTCAGGCTGGACTGAGTCACAGGGTGTTGTGTTTTGTCGACGGAAACTTTCAAACAGCGAGTGAGTGCACATATTCGCCGGCGAATGAGAGAAACACTGTTGTCTCCTGTTTCAAGAGCTTACCTGCGGAGATTCGAAGAGATAGAGACTTTGTCCAACGAAGAATTGTGCTTATTTGTAACCTCAACTTCGACCTCAAAAACAAGATATTAACGTGTTAATTAGTGAGCTTTGGTGGTGCTTGTAGGCAGATTTTGTTACCTCTGGACAGAGCCGCCTAGTTCTGTTTATTGGCTTTCTTGCAGGGAGTTAGTTAGATGGGAAGATCCATGTAGTCTCACGTAAATATGAAGCTCCAGCCTACAGCCAGGAGATGATTAACTTAGTTTAGCATAAAACAATGGAAACTGCTGGTTGTAGCTTCATATTCACTGTACAGACGTGAAAGTGGTATAGACCTTTTTATCAAACTCTCAGCAAGAAAGGGATTTTTTTTGAAAACAATCCACCTCCACACGCTTTAATTTTACCACACCTGCAAATTTGATGGCCTAATTTTTCAACTCTTTCTCTTCCTCGATCCGTCAAGAGCTGAACCACTACAGTCGTCACTCTTTTGAAAAGAAAACAACGCAAAACAAACCTTTCACTACGCTGTCACTGACACGTCTTAATACCCACTACAGTCTTGATTTAATGACATGTCATAAGTGCGGCCTGAGTCACTCTTCTTGGCGGAGACGAGGCTCTTACAATCACAGTGGGGAGTTGATGGAAATCTGTCACAGGGATGCACCTCTTTCCTCACTACACATACAGAGGCGCTCTTGTTTTTGGCCGGAGCCGGATGTGTGTCGTGTGCACGTTTTTTTGGCCATTGTGTGAAGGTCTTACTCTTTACATAAGGTTTAAATAGGTTTAAGTCTATGTCTTTCACTTGCTAAATACATGGGTTACATTGCAGGGATAAATAACTAAATTCATACGTGACATCCTCTCGTGTGCGTGAGACATCTGCATCCAGACGTCTAAACTAGTATCTTAAGAGAGCTTTTTGTTTTAGTGTATTTGCAAAGCGAGAGTCTTAAAGCCTTCCAGGATTATGGCTTTAGACAGTGGCATTTCTCTGGGATTATGCTGCTTGTACTGCTTGTACTTGTCTTAATGCCAATTCATGTAGAGCTCCGGCCAAGTTAATAAACCTGCTGACATTAGATAAGGCATGAGATGTGAATGCAAGATGATATTTAACCTCACACCCTTCAAGCTTTATCATATCAAGATTGTTGGAGAGCAGCTTTTTAATTTTGACACATGCACATTGCAGCATGACATCTATGACTTTGAGGTTTTCAGGTCCCATATTGTGACTTTCACTTTGCATCTTCAGTCTTAAAGACTCTACGTAAGAGGAGAGTTGGTTTTCAAAGGATTACTGAAAAAGGAGTTTGGGAAATTCTTCTTTCCTTCTCTGCAGGTAAGTGAGATGGCAGGGATTTAGTCTTTTTGCACAAAGGCCCTTTAAACGGGGCATATCCTCGACGCCCCGGGGCCCTGAACCTGACGTTCCCCCCGCTGCCTCCATCCAGCTGATCCAACTCAACCACGGCAGGCAAGTGAAGCAAAGTTTCCGTCTCTCGTGTTTGCAAACCAGATTACTTCCCCAGCCAAAAGACAGAACAGGCTGCTATTAATTACAAAGAAATATTATCCTCTTGCGAGAGGTTCGCAGCAACACCAGTATCCAAAGCAAACAGATACGGTGTGCTTGGAAGCTTGGTGCCTTGTACAGCTGCCATGCCAAATCCAGGCCCACAGATCCTCTTACAGCAGATCAGAGAGAGGGAGGAGGGGAGGTTTGTTATCATGCACGCTGCACCATCATGATTCCCACTTCATCTTCACTTCCTGAGTCCTGAACTAATATGAAATCGGCATGCAAAAGTAATTTTATTGTATTCCCTACTGCGGTTTGTAGCTTTCACAATCTGCAGCAAGAAAAGTTATGTGAACAAACTTCTGTAGGATCAGATGATTGCATGATAAATACTTTCCAACGCGCGGCGTGATAGCAGATGGTTGTGTGGGAGTTTTTAAAACATGCATAACACTGTATCAACCCTGCAAAACAGTGCTGGAGGAAGAGAGAAGATTGCATTCATTACACTCAAGATGTTACATTTTGTCGTAGGGAGCATTTTCAAGGTCAAGAGCCAATGAGATGTGACGATAAAACTGGATCTTTCCCATCAGGTGGTCCTTCGCTAATACCGTTTGACTCAAAACACGATGCTTTTCTAAAAGGTAGAAACCATCAAAAGAAGTCAAGCAAGTCACCCTTATTTAGCTAGAAAGGGATATAGTTACTCTTCCAAAGTGTTAATTTACAGTTTGAACCTCTCAAGATAGGGGCCCCCCGACAAGGTCCCGCAGTACTGTGCATAAACACATCGTAAATAGCCATTACGCCTTTGACATTACCTGCAAACTGTGAGGAGAGAACATCCTGTGCAGTCAAAGGGAGAACACTGAGTGTCACAATGATGGATGAGGCTAGACCGTGTTGTTTTGGTGGAAAGTTGTGGAGGGAGATGTGCCCGTGGAGGTGTGTGAGAGGCTGCTTGAGACACTGCAGAGGTGCTACCCTCCTGCTGCTGTTACAGTGTGAATCCGTGGTTCCCAGAAGGGCTTCAGGATCGTCCCTGAGTGGAGAAAGTCTCATGGCTGAACAACAGCGCTGAACATGTTGGATATGACTGCAGTTCAGGCTCAGTTTTTCTCTTTTTGGCTTGACTTTTAGTCATTCAGAAATGTGACTGCAGGTGGTTTACTTTGCTATTACACAGAACATTTCAACTGTTAACACTGCATGTAACACGTTTGGAAACACTTTTTTGATGATGATTTCCTAATAAAGCGCCTGGAAAGAAGGTTTCATGGAAAGTGTGATGTAATCTGGAACTAGTTGAACACAGGAAAGTGTTCAATTGTGTCCAATTAATAACTTCAAATTAAAAGTTTTAAACTTTTACCCAGAGCAACTGCAGATGCAGAAATCGGAACATGCGATTTAAAGGGTAATTGCGGGTCATTTTCAACCTGGACCCAGGTTTCCTATGTTTCTGTGTTTGAGTGCCTAACAGGGAAAACACATTTTGAAATTGGTCCAGTATTAGGCGAGAACTCTGCAACCGGCAGCCACAAACGGGCTGCAATGTAATCGCTTTGGGGGCAATTCGGCACCGTCAATTTACATCCACTAAAAGTGCTGTGTTTTGCCACTGACAGGCTCAGATTGATATTCTAAGTGTCTGACCACATTATGGAAAGGACCCTAAAGAGAAATAAAACGTTTATTTTACCTTTCGCTTGATCCGGTCTGTTTGTTATGGTGTCTAACCGAGTCTCACTCAAGGAGAAGTCTCGCTGTAAAACCGTGCGTTGTATCCACATTGTCAAAATCATCTTAATATGACATGACATTGGAAATCTTTTAGATGACACTAAACTACGCTTTCTGTAATCCAACACAACCAATTCTGACAACACAGGCACTCCTCTCATAAACTCCCATGTTTTATTGGACGTACATTGAAAGTGCGGAGCTGCCAGGGGGATTACATTGTAGCCCGTTTTGCAGCTGATGTCTTCAGCGTTTTCGCTCAATTAGTCACTTAGACACAAAAATAAACAATAACTTTTTTAAGCTTTCTGGCAAGTCTGCAAAAAAAAAAAAGTATAGATAGGAAGAATTTTAATCAAAAATAGCCAATGCATTACAGAAAGATTATTATTAGCTATTCTGACAAAACGTTTCTGCAGCAGTAGAATTTTATGAAAATATGTAATATAGAAGCAACAGAGCGGGGGCAGTAGTGCACGGATTGAAATGGTTTTTAATTTAGCATTTAAATGAAAGGAACTAAAGGATGTGTACGACTGAAAAGTCTGACCTTCCATGAACAGGGGGGGGGGGGGGTTGTCTCACTGCCTGGCCTCCTTTTCTTCACTCAAAGCCAGAAGGATCCAGAAATAAAAAGCATTTCAGCAAATCATCATCGAATCTCCTCATATTTATCTATAATTGACGGGTCGGACCAAATAAACAAATACAGGCAAGGCACATTTTTGCAGATGTAAAAACGGATCGGAAATCTTAAAAACGTAGATACAAATGATCATTTTCCATTAAGAAAAATGAACAAACTGAAAAAATTAAATCCTGCTGAGACTCAAATGGCTTTGTTACCATCCTGGCTAAAACAAGGGCCTCCCAAGGTGTGTGTGTGTGTGTGCGCGTGTGTGTGGACTGCAACACCGTCATCAAAGACTCCATCATCAGTTTCTTTCTACACAAGGCTCAGAGGAAGACAAAACAGCCATAGCCTGCTCACATCGTCAGGGAGTTGTTGTGTCGAGGCCTGTGATTTTCTCTCTCCACCTCACACGACGCTCACTGCATATTAAGACAATTTGACACATTCCTCTGCACATTTTTAAATACTTTTAACACGTAAACAATAACAGCAGAGTTAAAAGTAGTTCATGATTAACAATTACACACAATGAATTCACCCCATCACCGAAACTCGGACTTACACGATGCTCAACGTTTTTGCCCAACTTCTTCATGTGACCCATATCTGATCCCCGTATTGACACCGGAACTCTTTTGTTGACATTTAAAACAACCTGCATGCATAAGTGATAGTGATTCAAGCTCATGTTGTTTTGAAATATCAGCAATGCTCCATTAAATTGTAAGAGGATGAGGGAAGGGAGAAACTGTCTGTTGAAAATGCTTTCTGATGTGATCAACTTTTACTGGAGGAGGATTCATCTGTTGCACTGAATCAGGTGGAAGAAAAATTATACAATAGCCAGCTTTTTAAAAGCTTTAGGCTCTCAATATAGCTGACCCCTCTTCTTAAATATTTTCTTTCTCCCAAACTACACCAACCATCGAGTGAGCACAAGCCTCTCGTCCATGAGTATAAGCACGCTGCCTACTGCCCGGTGATACGGTAGAAGAAAAAATAGTTCCTACATGAAACTAATCACAACAAGGTCTCTGGAGTATCTTGAGTAACCAGGTCATGATTTCTGGAAAGAGACAGTGCTGTTGGGTTTTTTAGATGTATTTTTTTGGCGCGTTGAGCACCACAAGCCGAGTGCCATCTAGTTCCTTTATATTGGAGAGATGGCCGACATCTCTACGTCCGATATCTCCATCACTCGGCAACCCGCACCAAAACAATCTCGACTGATAAGAGAAAAAATAAGTAGTTCTGATTTTAGGGTGAACTGTCCCTTTAACCTGTGACAAGTCAAGCAGTTACTGAACCAGGAAGTCTACCTCAGAAAGACGATACTCGGCGAATCTGTTTAGGCGCTGTGTTGATGCTTTTATCCAAAGTGTCGCACCAGAACTTTGTCTCAGAACAAAAAGAGGAATTTCCAACAGCCCGGATGGACACATTGGCTGTTGTCAGGGTTGAGTTGATGACCTTTTTGTTCAGGGACAAAAGGCCAAAGATGCTGTCAACCCTGATCTCCAGACAGGTGATTTTCTTTACTTGTCAGGCAACGTAAGAACACTGATTTCGCCAACAACACGCTGCCAGCCCCCTCCAGGCAAACTGAGTTCAGCTCAGCTCCAGCGACGTGACGGTTCTGGTATCCTCTTGTTGCACCTCGGGGAGATATTCCCCAATGACTCATGTGTTTTTTTTTTTCTCACCTTTATTTATCCAGAAAGGTTTTGCTGAGCAGGCACGTTCTCCTCTCTGCATCGGCCCGCTCATAAAGTTTCACAGCATCACACCTGGGAGCTGCTCAGTGAAACCACAGTCTCTTGCTGCTGACCGCTGAGCAGCTCCTCTGGTGCAGTTGTGGGTTGAGTATTTTGCTCAAGGGTACTTCTGACAGTCAGCGTTGAGAGAAGGATGAATTATGCTTTTTCGCTTCCTCTACCCACAGTGCTCCAGGCATCCTGGGGATTTAAAGTGGTGGAAGCTAGCAGACACAGGCCTGTGTGTTTCCAGGCTACAGTAGGAGTTTGTATCTTTGGGGGATTGACAGGGCTGATGACCAACGCCAGTGATTCATCAATTACTTTACCAGCTGCTGAGATTTCTAGCTTTTGAAATATGTGCTAGTGGTTTTTTTCTTTGGAAGAGCTATGACTACTTGTGAAATATTATGTCTTATGTATGTTTATTATGTATTAAGTTGGGCTGTTCAATGAAACACAGCTGTCCTCTCTGATCACCATATATAGAACAACACTTGAGTGTGTGGCGTTACCGATTCGCCAGATTTCAGCTGATCGGGAAGAAGCCTGAGAAGCAGTTCCCAATACGTAATAATAATAATAATAATAATGAAAAAAGGCCTCTTCAATTATAATAAAATGCCTCTTTAATAATAAGCAAATGTCTCTTTGATAATAAGGAAATGTGTATTAAGGGGATTTGAATAAAAAACAAAACAATAAACAAAATAAAGCCTGCAGGCTGTCGTTGGCAAGCATAATCTCCTGCACAAATAGTACTCAAATCTGTTAATATTCACTCCAGCTAGGTTTAAGAATGCTTAAAATCACCCTCAATCAGAAAAGTTAAGACAGCAAAGAAGTCTGAAAAGGGCCTAAAGACCAGAGTTTCTGGCTGACTGTATCTGCTGAAATGAGGTTTTCATTAAGTCGAGAAAGCAGCAGAATGATCTGGTGCAATGTCATGCAATGCACGTAGCTGCTCTCACTTATTAATTAAGTAAAAAAAAGGAACTTAATTTTCATGAAAAAAGCTTGAATGTCAAAAACTACAACATTTTTTCATGAAAAAAGCTTGAATGTCAAAAGTATCCCCAAGCTCTTTATGGAGAAGTAAGAACATAAGAATATAAAGAAAATATGTTTTAAAATGGCAAAACTGTACAATGTGAATATTATTAATGCTGATATAGATCAACTTCAGTAGCAAATGGATGGAGTAAAACTCTATTTGGTATTGCACCTCCATAAATTTGGGGGACTCACAAAAGACAGATAACAAAAACAAAAAACGCTAAAAATTGAAGCAAAGAGGCAGAGATATCCTGACTTTTAGTGCATCCTGCAATTTACATAATGCAGCTCAATAGCATCTTTTATTATGACACCATCAGGATAATTGTTTCTCCCTCCAGAGTCACAGAAAACATTTTATAACACGATGAGACAATAAACATCACTATTTCTCACGACAAGTAAACTGAACGGACTTCACGGTTAATGATATTCTTGATCCCATAATCTCTGCAATGTCATGCAAAACGAGTCATGAAAGAATACAATATTGCTCTGCATTCAACATGTAGTCTTGTCTTTCAACTCGCTCACGGTAGAAACAAAAGGGACCATGTTCACCGTTCCTTCAGTGTTTACCCTTCAGGGAGTTTTTACCTGGAGCCGAATTATCTGCAGTTGGTCTCCTCCTCTTTAAAAAAATCTGGTCAGGTGATTAAAACCGATTAAAACACGAAATAAACGTTCACGTTAAGAAACAATGTTTTTACGACGTAGCTCAGCAGAAACGGACTGCAGGCTGAGGTTCCTATAATGTTTGCTCAGCTTGTTTCTCTGATAATGTAATGTAATGTAATGACGTTCAGGAGGTTTTTCCCTGGAGCCGAATTATCCGGAGAGGTCTCCTCCTCTTCAAAACAAATGGACCAGGTGATTTAAAGCCTATAAAAACACAAAATAAAGCAGTTTCAATAAAAAAAAGAATCAGAGTTTCTCAGATGCAGTTTGGCATAGAATGGAGGGGCTGAGAGCTAAATGCAAATGTTTGTTCAGCTTGTTTCTCTAATAACGTCTGATGACATTAGAAACAAGCAAGATCTAAAAAGTGTATCGTGCCACAAATAAAACAGATCATTACATTGATTAAAAAGATTTCTCTGGGTTCTAAAACTGTTGGAAACATTTGGAATAATGTACGTACGTAACTCAACAACACATGTAACATAGGTCTAGTCGTTTTTATACATTTTAATGCAGAAATGTTACATGGTATACCTTTAAAGCCCCTAAGAAGAAATTATTTCACTGTAGAAGGAAAGGAAAAGTTAGCAGAACGGAAAGTGGTGAAATAGAAATGAAATGTATGAATAAAACAAAGTGCACATACTGTACAGAAGATACAGTCTCATGTATGATATCCTGTTAATGCAGAACTACTACAGTCCTGAAAGAATACCTGCTATGTTGGACTCTAACAGATGAACAATGTACAGTTTACAGATCAAGAAACTTACAGCATATACAGTTTGCAGGGTGTTTAAATGGGCACTCTTGTCTGTCTGATTCAAACAAATTGATTTGAAATGGGGGGAAAAGCAGAATAGTCATCCAAGTTTTAAAAAAATATGATGTTTTAAGAGTAAAGAGGAGATAAAAAAAGGCATGTTACGATGGATACTTTTTGCAGTTTTCTGGCAGCTCCATGTCTGAATGAATGTGTCGAGGGGTGTAAGTTCCACCATAGAAGAGATCGTCTCGATTTTTATTGCCGTTGGCAGAAGTCATAGACTAAATAATGGCTGTGTAATGGAATCGGTGCTGCCTTAAACACGGGGAATAAATGTTGGTGGTCATGTTCATTCATGCTGGTAATAATCACGGCCTTTTCAGGAAAAAAAAAGGCAAAACCCATTCAAAGCAAAGAAATTATGAACTTTGGAAAGACACTGACCGTGTTGCATTGATCCAAGATTTAAAACCACTTGTGTGTGTCTGTCTGGTACTTCCAACATGTTGATACTGGGCAACCATTGAGGAGAAATCACTCCTGCTCTGGGAGCACATGTTCGCCTCATAAGGCACTTTCCAGCCAGATGAATCTTCAAGTTAAAGGTTTCTTTTCCTTCTCTCTGCTTTGGAAGAATTTCCAGAAATAAGATCTCAGATGTGGAGACAAAAAGGCGCCTTGTATGTACATGTCACATGAATAATATCACCTAAGAAATATTGTAATAAAAGCATCTGAAACAAATTATGCAGGTAACTTCATACATTGGGGCTCTTCGGAGCTGGCCCGAAGACAAAGCCCTGAGGCTCCTCAAGGGCCACGTTGTAAAAAAGAAACACTTACGCCCCGACATGACTCAAGTTTGGGATTATTCACATTTCATGACAGTTTGTGTTTTCTCTCAAATGTAATGTCTGTACGCTAAATATGAAGCTAGTGCCAGGAGGCTGTTATCTTAGCTTAGCATAAAGACTGGAAACAGGGGGGAATAGCTAGCTCTGTCCAAAAGCAATAAAATCCAGCTAACAGCACCTCTAAAGCTAACTAATAAGGAGGTTATATCTTGATTATTATGTACAAGATTGTAAAAATGACAAGTTGTGAGGGTGCCACACTTGGCTCAGTCTTTATGCTCAGCTAACCCTCTCCTGTCCTTTTCCCTCAAACTTCAAATCACTTGGCCACATCACAAAATACAGTATGCCTTTTTAAAACTCAAACATGTCTCTGAAACCACAAAGTAAGTACAACGTCTGCATATATTTTTGTGGCAGAGACAAGAGGAAACATCCATCCTTATTCTGATCCTGGCGGGATGAAACCTGCTTGTTTCCTTCCAAATCTAAGTCCATGCTTGACTAAGATGCCTCATAGTCTCCACTCAGTCTCATAAAACTTGACCCTTTAAAAGCCGAGTTGGATTTGAATCCTCCCACGACTCTGAATATGTACGCCGGTGCGGCAGATTTGAGCACTGATTAGCGCTCTGGTGCACGGTCGTTGTTCCAGAGAGATTTCACACGAGCGTGAAGGTAAAAGGGAGTCAGTGAGCTGTTGCGGGGACACGACGAGATTCTAACAGGGCCTGTTCTGCAGCTTTGGCGGCAGAACAGCTGGCCCATTTCAGAGCCGAGCTCTCACTGGCCTCTTTCCGACCAACATGTGGATGTGAAGAGAAGCCCAGCGTACCATTTCCACTCCTAATTAGCCTGCACTGTTATCTTAAGGAAATCCTCAGGAGCTGTGAATCACTCAAAGTGCGGATATGTCAGGGGTTAGGAGGGTTTTCCACAGCAAATGGACTAAATCAAAGCTTCTCCCGAGAAGATTACTACTGGCAGTAACAGCACACGAGCAAGAGAACATCACTGACAAGCTTTTAATAATTTCCTCAAAGATTTCTCTTCATCATCAGCCTGACAATATCATCATGTCACGGCCTTTTGGAGGCAGCAATTATGCATTTAGTGTAGCTTGTAATAGGCACTTGCTGCTCTGCTATGTGAGCAGAAGATTAAACCTATCAATCTCATATAATCTTTTCTCTACCTAAGAAAATAATAAGACCTCTTTGGGAGGTAAAAAAGAAAAAGTACAACATGGAGGAGGTGGAGTGCAAACCAAAACAAGCAGGTTGATTTTTCCATTTGATAAGAGCAGAGTGGGAATGTTCCCTTATTTTAATATTTACAGTCCAGTGGCATCTGCGTGTGCAGGGGTCAGGTTTTTCCAAAACGACTGAGTCTGTGTGTAGGAAGGTCATACCTGGGTGAGATGCCTCTCACAGATGGTACACATTTCCACTGCGTACTTTGGTTCATGTTTTGTACAAGAAAAAAAAGAAGTGTTTAAGTTGTAGCTTCAACACTGAGATCACTTGTAAAGGAAAGAAAATCTGAATTTACTTCCCTCCTCACTCCAAGTTATTTATTCATAAAGTAAAGAACTAAAAACTAAAGAAAAGCAGTTTATCATTGGTGTTGGTACAGCTGGTAATACAATGTATTTTCTCTTAAAGTGAAATATCTCCATGACTGTTGGATGAATTGCCAATACATTTTGTTTCCCAAAGCATAGGTGCAGAGAAGGGTCGTGTCTAGATGGTAACGCTTGATCTGCGAGATGGTTTAGATAAGGCATTGACCTCGATTGGTTAAGGTTCGGCTAGGTCATCGGCTAAATGGAAAACCTTTGATCTAGCGAGATGGATGAGGTTTGGCATTGACCTCGATGCACCCACGTTTGCCAGCATACAGTAGGGACCAAATTGACATTGATTTGATAGCAAACTCCACCCAGCATACGCTGCGCATCGTAAAGGAGTAACGTCAATAGTGAGTGAAAAAAAACCCAATTTAGTAGCTGTGTGGGCTTGTATGCTTTCTTTGCGTGTGTTACAATGTTAGATAACTTATTATAACTTATTTAGCTTGTCAGAAGGCGGGCCCTTGGTAGCTCATACTGTAATGTTGCATTCTTTATGGGTGTAATACATACTGTATATAAGAAGTGGATGTAGTTACTCTAAACGTGACCATCATTTACAAAAAGAACATCATGCTGTATTAAAGAAGACTTGAAACTAGCCATTTAGACCATAAACATACACGTTAAAATGTTTACTGAGGTAATAAATCAAGTCAGAAGTAGGATCATTTTCTCATAGACTTCTATACTATCGGACTTCTTAAACATTTTTGCATAAAATTGTTCACTTGGCATGCGATTTATTTTCATGAGAGGCTTTTTACCAAATATTTTAGTGGCATTGATTATTACTTTCCGTGCATTTTATGGTGTGTATCGTTAGTTTGACTACTTTATCTAAATGTGCATAGCAACAGGTCGCTACGGTTAATGCAGGTTATCTTGAGCGTGGGGGTTGGGGCATTTAACTGTTTTCACCATCCAACGGCTGAAACATAAAATGGAACCTATGCTCTAGAGGACAAATCTTTAATACTTTGGTGATTCATGTAGTCACCAGCAGGTCAGACGTTTAACCAATCAAATAAAAAATCTTGACATATATACTTAAGGATTGGCAACATTTTGTACATTCATAGTTTCTGGATGATGTATCCTAATGGCTTGCTCCCCTAGCGCCGCCACCACCACCATCACTGTAGTTAATCTGTCCATTGCTATTTAACTCCTTAAAATTGAAGGTTTTATCACTCAGATCTGCTGGAAATGAGGCTACAGTGGAGAAATGCTTGTAGTTGAGGAGGAAAGTGCTTAAAATGCTTGGTCAGATGTATTTATACCTTGGTAGATCACAGGCCACAGACTTTTGATACTTCTTTTTCTTGCCGCATGTTCTTTGGCGTAAAACACCTTTGGTGCACCAAACTTTAGACTGGACGTCATCCTATCACAGCGCCTTTCCCTCCCAGGCCGACTCCTTCAAAGACGATTTCAAAGCAGAGGCATCTGGTCCTGATTTTTAATTCGATGAATTGGCCTTCGATCGAACCCCAAGCCACCCGGTATCAGGGTGGATGCTAACCGCCGCGCCGCTGATCTGATGTTTGAACTCTCGCTGTGTTTTTATAGCCTTGACATATTCTATGTTTTCAGTTTGCTTAGTTTTCTCTTATTGAAATGCAAAACTTATTCTGCACACAGGGGATCTCTTGTAAAAGAAAACGCTGCTGTCGATGGGATTTCCTTGTTCAAATAAAGGTGTCAAATCAAATCAAATCACAGTGGTTGCTGCGGACAGGACCGGGAACATGCCTTCCATCCACCGCCTGGGACCATTACATGTGTCCGTTTTGAGTGTGATTCAGGGCATATATGTAGTAGTGTCTATGAACCTAGCCAGGACCCATGATGCACTTTGTGAGAGCGTACCTCCCTTACAGCTCATAATGTGCCGTGGCGAAGCCGAGAGCGACAGTGCGTACATAATTTGTCAGGGGGGAAGTGTGTCATGCATATTTGGGAGTTTGAACACTGTCTGCAGCCGTGAGAACCTCACAGAGTTTTGATTATATTTCTTTATTGGCTGTCTCCATCTCTCATGCGTCTGACTCTCGTTGGTCTCAGACGTGGCGGGGCCCGAAAACTTGGAGTCAAACAGCAGACAAACAAACAGACTGGGCTACTGCTTGGAGAGCTGCCTTGTTGACTCTGGATTTCCCCAAGTGGCTCAGCGGCGCGGCCACCAACACACAACTGTTATCAATTTGTTTGCCCTTTTATGGTAGTTATGGCGTATTATTATTATTTTGTGGTTGAAACTGAGCTACTACAAAATCAGTAAGTTACTCAAGTGGGGAATAACCAAAAGATTAAATCAAAAAAATATTAGTAGGGATATCCACACTAAAACTTGAAAACACTAGAAATGGTTTCTGAGACTCAATAGAAAATGGAATAAAAAGGAGAAACAATAGGAAATCAGATGTGTAGCCGTGTAACATTTTTAATTAATTAACACTGACTATGTTTAAATGCAAACTAATATTCCACTGTTATCCGGAATACAACGGATTTCAGTTCACGACACTCGGCATCTTGCCCGTTTATGGTGAGCGCTGCGCGTCATATGCAAACCAACAAGCCAACAGTTTACAAGGCTGGGGTAGAGAACCATGGCCAGAATGAAAGCCCACACTTCTGGTCGGAAGGAGAAACACCAACCTTTAAACTTTTGGATAGCAACAGGGTTTTTGAATATGTGTAAAAATCGAAAGAAGGTGGTTGAAGGAATGAGAGAGGGAGGCTGTGTTTGCTTGGGCCAACATCAGTGGTAAACATCTTCCTACAGCTGCATGTAAAGTGATATATTAGTTGAATATCCATGTTCATTAGCCATGTAAACAGCTTTGCAGGAATACTGTCTTTTTTTAAATAAGGGCCAAACCCGGAACAATTTGTACACGTAAACGTAGTCACTGAATGTGCACGTCAATGTTTCCAGAAACTGGAACAGACGCTGGCAAAAGCTTAACTTTAGATGAGGAACATTTGCATTTCACTTTAAAAGGAATGAATTCAGAAAAATAACTTGGCAGGAAGTTGAGGAGAGGAGGGCAGCAGGTGAAACAACGGTCACATGTGCCTTCAATGCAAAGCTGAAAGTTAGGAAAGTTAGGATTTTAAGGTTTTTGAAGCTCTTAACGTGACGGACACACAGCATGAGAGGCAGCAGCTCTTTAAATCAACTTCCCACATGTGTCACATATGAAACCCAACGAGCCTGACAGGGAAATCAAAATAAATAAAAAGTAAGCTTTTTATAAAACCCATTTATCAAGTCAAAATGAATACCCACATAGCTTAAATGTAACTGATTTGTATTGCTTTAATGTTTTTTTTTTCTCCTTAGGAACAGGTAAGCCATGACAATATAATGTAAATGATAAGCGCAAACAAAATCTGAGACCCTTTTGTACATTCAAAGTAGCACATTCATACAACAAGTCCCATCTGTACATCGGGTCACAGAGATCACTTCTTTTTCACTGAAACATGGCAACTCTTGACTCAAAGCCAACAGGTAAAATGCAATATACATTTTTTATTTTTTATTTAGAGAACATTATTTTTTTTCTCTCCAAATGACTAATATTGGCATAAAGCTTGTTAGTAGTCGATTTAAGTGCACTGTACCTCTTTGCTTTCAATAAAGCGCCACCACACATTCCTCCATTCGTTAACACTGACCGTTAAAACTGCGATAATGTGATGACGAAACCAGATTTTTTTTAAAAACATGTCAGAAAAAAAAAAAAAAAAAAAAAAAGAATAAATAAGAATAAATAAATCAGTGACTTTGTTTTTTTCGAGAGGGCCAGAGAAGACACCTTTGGCAGTCTGACAAAGCTGCAGCTGTAGAGCTTTAGCATCCCGGTGAGACTCGTCCAACTTCATTTACCTCCAGCAATGGCACCCATATGGAATTTTCTTTTGGCATTGTGAATGTAAGTGCTTTGTTTACCCAATTCCAACTGGGGCAGAGTCGACCTGTTCTCTCTTGAACGGGCGATGGAGGTGGACACATTTTTGGAGCATTGAGACAGCAGTAAAAACAAATTAATAGAGAGTCCATGCTTTCGTCATCTGCAGCTGAATGTCTCGCTGCGTAAACCCACCCTGTGTTGGCTATACGACCAATAACACACATTTCTGCGCGTCCTTGAGCTTTTCTTAAATTTGCTGCTAAATCTGAGCGAGGTGTGTGAAGTGTGGAACACAAAAATGGATGAACGTAAAAAGCGACATGCAGCCAGTCCGCATAGTGTTTTAATCTTTGGCAAAATTATAATTGTAACTGTCATGGGTGCATACAGCTGTTTTCATATTGCATTTGAGGTTGGCTTCTGAAATGTTTCCGTGCTTCCCTTTTCAAATATCGGCATGTCTTTACCTTAACATCTACCAGCTACGACGCATTTGCTTCTATGAGCGCGTTTCTGCTGTCGAAACGCGCTCAAATGCTTCTGTCCATGCAATTCAGACGCTTCTATCTCATTCATGCCCTACCTCGTTCTGAGAGAACGCGAAAATGAAAAACATGACAAGCCAAAAAACAAACATATACATGTACAAAGAAATGTACACCATATATTCAAACACATTTCAAAATCGTCAGACTTTGAAATCATTAGCCAAAATAAGTATATATTTTTTTTCTCAACCCATTAGGTAATCTTCTTTATCTAGACTGTACAATATATGTATATATGAGTAATCATGAGGGACCAAAGCAACAAAAATAAATACTTTTTCGCTATGTCACCTTTCAAAGTAGTATATCTATGTACATTTATATCAATATCAATTTTCCTTAGCTTATTGTGAATGGTTGAGCGTGTGTTCAACAAGCAGGCATTTGCGCACAGTGTGGAAACTCCTTGTGTTTTTTTCTTTTTGCCCTAAAAGGTATCTAAATGTAAATTTTGACGACACTGTGGAAGGAAAAACAAAGACCGGACTGTCCTTGGTACAGTGAAAGGTAACCCTGGCTCAAATGGACCAAAAAATAAAGGAAAATATAGCATCTCACCATCATGTGACTACTTCAACAATGGGTTGTTCTACTTCTTTTTCAGGACTCTTAGAAGAGTACAAAAATGTTGTCTATTTCATGCAGTCTTTGACAAGTCATACAACCTCAGCGTACTTGTCCAAAGGTTTTTAAGTCATTTTTAGCACACAGCATAGAATGTTTTCAGTGATGTTGAATGTAGCTATGAGGGAGGGTGCAATTTGGGACAACAACATGCATAAAGAACAGTGCATAGGTCCAGGTCATCGGGCCAGTCCCTGGTGATTTCCAGTGTGTTTCAGTGGCAGCGTCTATCAACAGATCCACTACTGCAAGCAGTTGGTGATGGTGGGGCAGGGTCCAAGCCTGAGTCAGTGGCGCCATCTTGTGGACAAACAGTCTCTCTCCGTCGGCCATGCTATCAGGAGCTTGCTGATTTTCAGGAAAGTAATCCAATAAAGCGAGTTTTGAGCGGGAGATCAGGCTTGGACCGGAGGCCGAGGTGATGCAAGTGTGCACTGACCTTAGCGTGGCGTTTTTTTTGTTTTTTTTTAAAAGTCTGGTTTGCTATGCGCAGTTTAGATCAGTCGTTTCACTGCAGAGCCCTTTCCAACACACAACAGACCTGGAAATGACCACTCTAAGGATTCAATGATGAGTTTTGTGGAAGGTAGAAGAACCAAGCTTAAAGATCAAGCTAACATGCATAAGGTCTTCAGACACTGTTTTGCTAAAAGCCATCAAGGCCAACTTTTTTCCTGAAGACAAGTTCAAGAAGAAACCGTATTTCTTTTCTTTTTTTTTTTTTTTGTTGTTCGACACTTCATCTTTTGAAAAGAGGAAATAATAATGGCTTAATAGCTACATCATTCTTGCACTTGTATTGCAACTACCTTTGGTAAATCAATCAACAAAAAACGACAACAGAAAACCCTGAAACATACGAGTCCTTACATGTTCCTCGACTGAACTTAGCATTGTTCCTTTAGTCTTTAGCGAGCATTTTCTTCTAGTACAAGTTCCCCCGTTAGTAGATTTCCTCCCTTCAATGTCCTCCATGTTTGTCACGTTCACAGCTCCACACCACACATCCACTAGCGCCACTCTGGATCCACACCAAATCCTTCAACTCTTCCAAAAAAGACCAAAGTCAAGACAAACCAGCAAGGCAGAGAGAAAAAGAGAGAGAAGGGAAACAGAAACAAACCGACAGGAAACAGAAAGAAAAGGACATCATCGAGTCCTGGCGAAAAAAGACACCAATGACGGAGGAAGATTTCAAAATGGCCGCTGCCATTTGGACGTCAAAGGTTTCACCGCTTCATCATTTTGGAGGCAAAGCTGACGATGGCGGAGGCGGGCTGATCTGGGTCCAGCTCAGCGAACAGGTGGCTCACATTGTCTGTTGTGCTTCCTTGTTTCCTCGCCACGAATCCAAAAAGCCTGGTGGGATTGAGAAAAATATCCTGCAGTTAGAATCTTTATGATATTCAAGCAGCACAGTTTTCTGAGATGCATAAAATACCTATTTATCCGTACTGTAAAGCATTTAAACTTACTTCACTGAGCCACCTCCTTCTTTGCCCCATCTATTGAAAGAAAACACACATTTAAAAAATAAATAAATGAAACAATGAAAAAGTAGTTTTGAGGGGTATTAGGGCCATTGTAGGTAAAAATATAAAATAAATAAACAATACTAAGGCGAGGTAGGGGATTAATATTCCGGGGGGAAAAAAATCTGAATTTCCAAGATTAAAGTCGTAAATCTACAAGAAAAAACTCACAAATTTACAACAAAAAAACTTGAATATTCTTTGAGATTATAAAGCCATAGATTTGTGAGAAAAAAATCTAAAAAAAGTTTTTCTTTTGTCACGGAACAACATCGATTCACTTTCCCAGGTTGCTGCTGCTTGCCGTGCATGTTGCCTGCAGCGGATGACCTAATCAAAGTATACTTTGCAGATTTAAAATAAGGAAATACTCATACTCTTATCATAAGCATTCAGACTTTGAAGAGATATTGCCATGAATTGGGCCAAAGTAAGCAACATACTGAATTTGGACGAGGTGATAGCTTTTGTGCATCAGGAACTACAACGCTATGGAGATGAATGATAAGGCCACGTTCCATACTGTTTAACCTCGTCACTAACGTCTCTTTGTTTTTTACATTTGAAGCTGAGGACTGGGACGGTTACACAGATGAGGACTGGGACGGTTACACAGATGAGGACTGGGACAGTTACACAGATGAGGACTGGGACAGATACACA
>CALSCE010010776.1:9653293-9693148 GCA_943593645.1 Bovichtus variegatus | reverse complement strand
CGAAGTGAAGCACATTTTCTTCTTATAAATGTGTAACTCTACTCTCAGAGAATTTCTAAAATTGTCTCCTAAATTTATGATAATATAGTCTTAGAGAAGATACAAGTTTTATTTTCTCTCTGATTCTCTCTCAGATCTCTGAATACCATTATTATTTTTTACCTACAATGGCCCTAATATGCCGTCACAGTTTTCTGTTATTGATATTGGGACAAAAACAGGTCTTGAAGTTTCTTACTTTCTGTCCTGGGGATCAATGTCACAGAAGGTCACCGTGTTGATAGGATAGTGTCGCCTGAAGAAAAGTCTGCAGAAAGACAAATGAAGAACACACACAAGTTATCGCGAGTGTACACAGCAAAGCATACATTTTCTATCCTTGTGTATATCTATTAACGGCAGCATATTTGAGATTTGTATGTGGTTGAGGCATCTTTTCAGTTGATGGTGGACAATTTTGCAAGTCTGCTGCTTTCAGTTCTGCAGTCTGCCACAGTGTCTTCTTCAAAATCACCACAAGGGGTCGCCAGAGCAAATTTTTCTTGCTTACTTTGTGTACTTTATGTTTTCATCTATATTTAACAATAATTACATACCAACATTTAGAAAAATACAATGAATTTTTTATATTTGTATAATTACGTTAGCTTAGTTTTCCTTTTTTTGTCTTTTTTTGTTATTGCTTGTAAGATGAGAGGTGGTTGCTTGTATAAGTATATGTCCTTTTGAACTCTCCTGCTATATTTCTTATTTTTTTATTGTCTGGTTTTACGCAGTCATATGTGTGTGCAAATAAAAAAAATGAAAAAACACATCTCGTTCGTGCATGTGGACTCACTTCCTCTGACTGTCTGTGAGCGTGATGCCCTGTGTGGACACTTTGAAGTGGACGGTGGTTGCAGAGGGCAGAGGGTTGGTCGCCAGTGTCTGACTGATGGCCTTGGCGATGGCCTGAGGCCCCGTGAGAGACTCCATGTCCACGGAGTTGATGTAGAGAACATTGCACGCTAGAGGTAAAGAAAACAGAGGCACTGTTAAACACATACAGATACAGGAAGTGCATGCAGTTCAATGTAAGGGCAGGGGACTTGCAGTGAGGTGTGTTTGAAAAGCTTACAATGAAGAATGTTGTAAGTTCATCATGCACTGCACAGTAACTGGATGATCTTCAATATGTTGTGCATGCATTTCACTTTATATGAAGGTCATTTGAAGTTGCTCTCAGTTGCAAATAAAAATGGAGGATGAAAGCGTTGTTTCTGTGAGAGCAGGCGCATTCACATTCAGTGCATGATGGAGCAGAGCAGTGCAAATCAGCCTTTATTTACCATGGGCGTCCTCAGGAACCTTCTGAACTGTAAGGTAAGGGTGACAATGTGTGAGCAAATGAACTGACTAATGAAAGGGTTGATGTAGAAACCATACCAACGTGTTTAGAATTGCATATACCGTAGGTCATGCCCCATGCCAGACGTCTGATTTAATCCAGATGGAAATCACTTGCAATCCCATAACATTCCTTATGAATCAAATATGTTGTTTTTACTCCTTAAGTGTAATAAATTAGATGTACTATAAATGTTTCTCCAGCCAAATTTAACAAAACATGGGGACCGTTTTGCGCACATGTGAAGGGTTTGATGTCTGCTAGTTATTCTGGAATAACAGTCTTTGAATGTGTCTAACGGCTAAAATGTACCTTTATTCTTTCTTATCTCTATCATGTGAATTTTGTTTTTGTCTTTGATTATTACTGGGTAACCTATGTTTTGTCATTTTTTGTTTGTTATGTTTTTTTTATTTACTGCATCGTGCTCTATTTATTTTTCATCTCGATGTAATTTATACTTTTCTCTTTATTGATACTGGAAAGGTCACTATCTGGACAAAAAAAAAAAAGAGCAAATGTTCTGTTTTTCACAGGTAGTTTATTGTTCCTTTTGTTTGGAAAGGCAACTTAATACCCTAAGCTTTTAGAAGTTACATGGAACTTCATCTAAAACTATTAAAAGAATATTTATGGATGCGGTGCAGAAAAAACATGAAAACCATCTCTCCACAGGTGAAGTTTACCTGCTCCCTGCTTCAGAAGTTCAACGGCGGGATCGGTAGGTGTGGCGAGTTCCAACGCCTCTTCATTTGGGTCTGTGAGTGACAGGATAGGGAAGAATCATTTAGATCAAGGGTGTCAGAAAACAACTTTGCAACACAGATTACAACAAACTAACGGCTATTTCAATTGCAATTCACGCCATTAACATGCATAAACACAAGATATTAAGAAGAGGGGAAAGCTGACCTTTAGCAGGGATCATCAGTTTACAGGGCAGAGCCAGCGGGGTCATTGAGTGTTGGTACACCAGAGCAGAAAGACAACCTGCAAACACAAAGAATCTCTCTGTTAAACCGGATCACTTTGATATTAAATGCTAATCTACAAGACTGAATCTTAACCTCACCAAAGTAGGGCTCGTTGGGGCAGCCCTTCAGACGCACGCCTTTGGGGCTCGTCTCAATCAGGAAGTGCCTCACCAGCTCATTCGTCATCTCACCAACTGGAGCAAATATTTTGATAGGAACAGTTAGATTTTCTCAGTTCTTACTTCAAAAGATAGATATTCTGTGGCAAAATACATCAGTATTTGCTTGGAAAGTGAACGTTAGATATTTCATTTTGCTTTATAAGTATGGCAAACGTTACCCCTCAGCAGGGACTAGTTGCTGGAGAGGATGTAGAGAACAATCAGCAAACTATACACATTCTGTTAAGTCCAATATTGATACACTTTTGGGAAGAGGTCACCAAAAGCCTGAATTAGATTTTTCGCCGAACGTGCATCACTTTAACATATCGCGTGTGACGGCCATGGAGCAGGTGACAAGGACATGGAAACAGCCAAATACACCACAGCTAAATTCATGGCTATAGGACAAATCAGGATTAGATCCACCCCAAATACATCATACAACATACAGTATTATTTGAGTCTAGATCAAGATCCACCACAATCTCAATCCCCCTTTCCTACCCCATACCTCCTTTAGTTTGTTATGTTTTTGTGTCTCTTAGTTATTTTTTTGTTATTTATTAACTTAACTTGCATAAAAATGTGCAATGGACTCTGAAGTAAACAACTGTCTGGAAGATGATGAAAGAAACACTGCAAAAAGTATTCAACAATAAAACTTCCACGCCTCCAAAGTTTGCGTCTTTACCTTTTTTGTTCTGCTGGATGGTGGGTGGGGGGCAGGCCACTTTCATGGCCAGGCCGTAGGCTCCGCGGAAGGAATGGCTGTCCCTTATGACGAACGCCCCCGGCTCCCTGTCCTTCAACACATTGATGGCTGGAAGAAGGAGAGAGGAGGAGACCAAGGAGGGAACAAGGAGAAAACACAATCAAGTGGAGAAGGGCGGGTATTGTTATTTTACTCTCTTTCACTGGGCGATCCATGAATTCCTCGTTGTTTTGGAATATGGACCTCTCACCTTGCTCTCTGGTGATGTCTGGCTTGTACCAGTACTTGGAGGTGTCCTGGACAAACTTGACATTCATCTTAATGTCTGGATAACCATCTGTTTAGAGACACGGGGAATGATAAGTGGAGAGGACACAAACATTCTGTGAGATAAACCATCTTCTCATGTTTCTGCGTCTCACCATATATGGACTTCGAGACGTCTGGGAGCGTGTGTGTGCCAGACAGGTTTGGCGTGCTGCCTCCGCTGGCCGGGGTCGGCGTCAGGTTCTTGTTGTCCGTCCTCTCTGCGTCCCCGCTGGACATGTGCCTCTTCTCCGGCAGCTGTGGGGAGACGGGGAAGGCGGGCGTGGAGGGTGGTTGGGCGCTCCCCTGACGAGAAGCAGCACCTAGTTCATCGGGCGTGCTGTGGCCGCTCCCCGCCATGCGCCGCCCCATCAGGGGGCTGGGAGGCACGCCAGCGGCTGCTGTTTTGGGGCTTCGGCCAATCAGAGGGCTGGAGGGGACGCCGCCTGGACCAGGGTGTCTGCCCAATGAGGGGCTGGCTTGACCCAGGCGTCTCTGGAGGGCGGGGCTCGGCGGCGTGTTGGTGGCCACTGTGCGGTGGAGGGTGTTGGGGCTTCCGGGGACGGTGTGGACGCCCATGATGTTGACCTGCGAGCCCTCAGGGGAGGCGGGTCTGTGAGGGTAGGAGGGGTGCGGGGCACCATCTGAAGAACCAACCCTCCTTCTACATACCGAACAAAAAAGAGGAAAAATAAACATAATTAATATTTTTCCATCTGTATTCCGTGTTATGGCTGCAACTAACAATTGTGAAAGTGAAAAATGTTTACCCTAATTTCTAAAAGTCCATGGTATTGTTTTTAAATGTCTTGCTTTGTCAGTTAAAAACCCAGATATTCACTTTAATATGATATAAATCAGAGAAAAGTGAAGTAAGACTTAACACATTAACTGTCATTTACAACAGCATAAGAACCAATCAATAAAATTGGTAACTATATAAAGTAAATATCAGACTATCGATTGTGAAACAAAAATGTACATAAAAAGTTTTGAATCTCTCTTTTCTTTAAACACTCTCCTATTGCAGTTGCACAATGAAACTAGTCCATGCCGAAGGGATGGGACTGTAGCTGTAACTGCACTTACCCATCAGCGCTGTGGACGGGACTGCTGGAGGAGAGAGGAACGTTGAACGCTCTAGGGTCCCCAAAACTGCGATTATCTGAAGATCACAAAGCATCAGAAACACAGACAAACACACACATCGTCAGTCTCAACATAGTGTGTCATTTCACTTTTGTCCAGAAACCAAATGGGATGCAGTTTGTCAGACGTCGAACCCAAAGCAAAACAAAACTGTGTCGAGGTCAGGAGCTGGTGTCGGGTGCAGAAATGCCCTTACCTTGCTCTCCATCATTAGAATCAGAGTCTGACAGCAAGAAAAGACAGGAAGCAGGAGAGGAAGAGGAGGAGACAAGGAGGACACGCGTGAGCGCAAAGCCAGAACTGTTAGCATGTAGTGGAACCACTTCCAGCAGTAACAACAGTTTGGAGCAGCAGATGGCAGCAGAATAACAGTCACAGCGTTAAAGACTCAGCTACAGGATGACGTCATGCAGGGTTCTGCACTGACAGGATGTGAAGACAGTCAAAGCATTTCTACTTTTACTACCACACCTGTTGATCCTTTAAGCTTTAAGGTTTGAATTATGTTCCTCTTATTTAATTTGACAAAAACAACAGGGATTAATTGTGAAGTGATTGCGGGCAGCGCTATCTCCTGGAATGTCCAGTCTGTGCCACAGAAACTGAACGTCTGACTGAAATTCATGCTTTCTCCTTTTCTCGCTTAGCTATACTATAGCTAAGCTCAAAATTGAAATAAAGTTATGTTCAATTTATTTTATTTCTACTTTAACAAGGCAATATCCTTTCAGTTTAGGATGATTATTTCATTTTTTACGACATCTTTCACTGTTTATTTTCATTTTGGTTCACTATAATAACCCTGGTTCCAACTCTTCATTGGAAATGTATGATATTTACACCGAGTGATAATATATAATTTGGTATCTTTGGAAACATCTCCGTGAAGAAGTTTAAATCAAGAGCAAACAAGTTGAAATCGGGTGAACTATGACATCTCCATGAGAATATGTGTCTGCATTGAACCTTTAAAATGGATGGCAACAGGACATGCGCTCAAATATAGATGAATAAATTATATTTGATGAACTGACCTGATCCACCCTGGTGATGAGGCTTCAGGCCCAGCGCTGACAGAGGAGTCTTAGTCAAACCCGGAGGAGAGCGAGCTGCAGGGGAAAAGACAGAGAGAGAGAGAGACAGAGAGAGAGGGATGTAAAGGAATGTTACAACAACAAAAACATATCCAACAATAATGACAGTGAGATGAGAATTCTACAAACAAGCCATGCAAGGACGAAAAACAATGAGACAATTCTTCACTATAGCATCAATACAATGCTACATGAAAATAAATGTATGAAAAATAGTAAGGTCCAACGTCAGAGGGCCCATAAAATAGTCTCCCTCTAGCAAAAATAACAGACCTAAGGAATATGGCTGACGTTTTGCATGTTTCCACAAGCCAGATCAGGTACAACTTTAACACAAAGTGCTTGATAAAGGAGGAAATATCCAAAGTTAAAGTACACACTATTTTGTACTCTCATAAGAATCTGAATTATTTGATAAGTAAATGTCACTATCACCTATAAATCCACAATATTTCTTTCATATTCTTATTTGTGGTGCAATTTAACATTTTAAACTGCAATGTAACCCCAAACTAATTCTGTAGCGGAAAACAAGCCAATGAGCACCCATCTAACAACACGAGTATGCAGACATGAAGACGTTGGAAGATTTAATGCATGCTGGTCCCCAAACAATGACCGAGTCCAGGTTAGATTGTGGCCGGATGAGTCAACAACACTTGATGAAAGTTGAGAATGGGGTCATATTAATGTTGCCATGCGTGTTGGAAAACTGAAGAGTTACTTCCAAAATAAGATGCCAGAAAATGACAATCTTGTTGTCATAAATGCCAGTGAGGAAGCTAAATGCATTTTCTCAGTCATTGCTACCAAAGTAACAAAGCATAGTGATGTAAATAATATTCCATAATACATTATTTTTAGAGACTACACTCTTTATATTCCAGGTAATGGAGATCCAGCATTTTGGAAATTAACTCTTCTTTTTTTATTTATCCTCCTCTCCCAAGAGAATCCACATCAATGCCACAGAGCAGATTCTTACTGCAACAGCTGTGTGTGTTCAGGACTGACTGCAGGAGAGGGGGCAGGGCCGGTTTACAAAAGCATCCTCACAGTCGACACAATCCGTCAAACAAACCTGCTGAACAGGGAGGTCGGTGTCTGGGAATCTAATCTATAAATCTCAAGGGGTTTGGTCGATAATATAATCGCTAATGCATTTGATTAGGCGCATGTGGCCTCTCCTTTCACTTTAGCTTCATTTCAAAATGTCGAAAAATAAAGACACTTAAAGGAGAAATCATGAATAGGAAACTCTCTACCTGACACACAAGTCTACACACAGTGGTCATGCATCACTGGTCAACTGCTTCTGTAACATATTACTGCAAACAAGGAATATGTGTCTTATGCTGAAGATTGGCTGGTTGCGAAATGAAAAATAAAACTATGAAAAATGTGACAGTATAATTATAATATCTTATGTGCATGACAATATTATTCAACGGCAGTCCATCGTCAATGTCTCTATGTATTTGAAGTGTACACGTTTTAAAGATGAAGACGATGAAAAAGGAGAAAAGAGAAGAAGAATTTAAGGAAGAACATCATTTCCTTTCACTCCTCTTTACATGTGTCCTCTGTGTATACAGTGCGTATGTTTTCCAAGGAAAATCCTGACAAACTACTTCCCTTGGTCTTTCAAAAACATGATTTGCGCACACATGCTCCGTGTTGTTGTTTGCTGTCAAGTCATGCGAGGCTTCAAGTTTTGCCTGAAGCAAATTCTGAATTAGTTTTGAGTGTTGTGAAAAGTGCAGTTTCATGTGAATGTGGGCTTTAAATCTGTATATGTTGTTCTAAAGATTAGGACGAGTGGTGACAAAAAAATAAATTCTATTGACATCATGTTAATAATACACATATGATAATACTGTGTAATTGATCCAGCGCCTCATAAATCATCAAATAACTTTTTGTACAGTTTTGTACAGTCTCTACCTCCTTACACTTGTATTGTTAATTTGCCAAAAAAGAGACAAAACGCACAATAAGCAAAGTTAAAGATGAATTTGATAGCATTGTCATTTTTCAAATTATCTATAGTTATCTCGTTATCGTGAATTATTTTGGCCACGATAATCGTGTAGTAAAAATCTGACATCGTACTTAGGATCCCTAAAAACAACAAACAACAAAGGTGCTGCTCTTGAAACATGACATTTTTAAAAAGTCAGTAAAAATGCTTGGTTCAAAATTTTCTTACGCAACCATGGGTCTCATAACAGAAAAAAATATTAAAGAACAAAAATAAGACAAGTCAACTCCAGATGCGCCAAATGTTCTAAACCATCCAAATCTGCTCTCACCCAGGAGCACTGAAGGAAGAATCCCACCTCATCAGAAATTGGAGGCGTGCGTCCGATGGTTTATTATTAGCAAAGGTAACGCCCCCTAAACACTCTATAAGCAAAGGCGTTGCGCCACCAAAAGAAGGGTGTAAGAAGAACTTCAGCAGCAGTAAAATGGAGGTACTGTTAAATAAACTTAAACAAAGTAAATTGTCCAGAGCGTTACAGGATGGGGTGACAGAGAGGGCCGCCTTATGCAAAACACAAAGACATCTTTAAAGCCGCCCCTCTGCGCCCTCAGTGTGCTGCAGGACTCTCGTCTTCTCTAACACGAGACAGGGATGGATGGAACCTTCACCTGCATCCTGCTTAGCTTGTCTGCAGCTTTTGGCAAGTACGTCTACATCGAAGAGAAAAAGACGTGGCGTGAAGCTCAGATGTACTCAGGCTGTTTCACACAGACCTGGCTGCTGTCAGTAACACGCAGGACACAAAGCAGCTCGAAGCAACGCCGAAGAGTACATCTGGATCGGACTGGACAGTGAGAAATGGACGTGGTCGGGAGGTGGGCCGGTGTGCACATTTTTCTGGGCAAATGGTGAGCCCAATTACCGGCCAAATGAAGACTACGGCGTCATTCGTAGCTATGGGTGGCACGACTCAACACCAGACTATTACGAAGGCTTCTTCTGCTACAGTGTGGTCGTGGTGAGGGAGAGAAAGACTTGGGAGGAAGTTTTAAACTACGGCAGGGAGCATCACCGCGACCTGGCCAGCGTGGCCTCGGACACCGAGACGTTGCCGATCCAGAGTCCAGATTTTAGAGTTAAAGAAAAGTGACAACACGCCGCACGTTTGGATCGGTTTGCATTTCTTCTGGGCAAGGATGGCCCTACAGGTGATGGGAGGGACGCAGGGGAACAGGGTTTGCCCTCTCTACTGGTCATTAATGCTATAGCGGGGACAGTTCACACTAATAATACAGAAAGTCAAGGAGTGAATATTGCAGGAAAGACTGGGCTGAACATTTTTGAAGTAAGTGATGCAGCTGCAGATGTAAAAGAAAGTGTCTGGGAGGCTTGTGACTGTAAAAAGAGGCTCCATCTTATTTGCTACTAAGAGTTTAACTTAAACTTAATTTGAAGTACCATTAGTTAGTTTTAATAGTTTTTTAGTTCATTTGTTTTACTTTAAAAAAATGTATTTACTGTGTATGTAAAGTAGCTTGCTCTCATTTTCCTGATTTTTTTGCTGAGCTGTTTATTCCTTTTATTTTTTGAGTGTTTTTGTGCTGTATTTTACCATTTTGTTTCTGTGTTGAATTGTAAACTAAGATTAAATAAAAAATTATTTAAATAATGAGTTCAATCAAATATTAAAACATTTTGTTGTTGTGCATCTCATTATGAAATTATTTTCTGGCTTTTCCTGCCTATCTTGTGTTCTCAATTAAAAAGAAAAAGACAAAAGAGAGTAATTCAGGTCAAAGGTCAGTGTTTAGAGGGTTGGAGAGTGCCTCCACTCTGCAGGCAGGGTGAACCTACACAAGTTGAAGTAAGGAGTCTGTGGCGACACGGGGAAGCTGGGGGTCTGAGGGGAATTCTCACCACCGCCTCGAAAGGTGGGACTGTTGGCAAACCCGTCCGCATCGTCGTCCTCAAACGCCTCCCGGTAGCTGTGCATGGGACCCTGGAAGAGATGAAGAGGGGACAAATACACAGATATCAGAAAAGTGATTTAGACATCCAAACTTCTCTTATGTGAAATTATTATGTAAAATGTTTCCAAATCACAACATAGGGCTGTAAATGGAGAACATTCTGCTATGCTTACTAAACAAAACACCACCGTCTTGTCCACTAATATATGAAAAAAAAACTTGAAAATTAAACTCAAAGTGTCTCCTTTTTTTTATTGTTTTTGAATTATATGAAAATTGCAAGGGGACTTGGTTCAATCTGGTTTCACACTATGAAAACTGAATGCTGACCTCTCTGGGTCTTCCTCCCGGGTTGAGGGACAGATTGTGGGTGAAGTCCGGTGAATCCACCATCGACGTGTTATCATGGCTGCTCTGGTACTGTCCCTCACTGGTGGTCCGACGTCTACCCATCTCCTGTGTCACTTCGGGGGTCATTCCTCTGGAGCGAACCCCTGAAACACCTCGAAACATTCACTGTGTGGAATTTTCCACTCTCTAGGTACATTTTAAAAAGCTTTTTTATATTGCTTAAGCACCACTATGGGGTTATTTTGCAACTTTTTGAAAAGCAAAACCATCAAAAGTGGAAAAGCAACCTGCACAGGAAATATAAAACAATGTTTTACATTTCACGTTATTAGCTTCAAGGCTTAAATAAAGATTTGAATGAATGAATGAATTAGCTGATGTGTAGGTTTATTCTCCACTTTTGAAAGTAAAGACATGAACTTAACCTGCCTCATCAACAGAACCAGACAGACAGAGAGACAGAGAAAGAGGTGTGTCAAGAAGTGAAGGGAATACAAACAGCAGTGGAAAAGGAGAAGTTTTCTACAAATGCAGGGGAAAAAATTAAACAAAGTCAGAAAATAAAAGCGAGGGAAAGTGGACAAACCAGAGAAGGAAAAGGAGCGAAGGCGGTCAGATTGTTGCGATGTCATGCTATCACTGATGCCCCGAATACGAGCGTTGTACTCTGTTCCCGGGGAGGGAGGTCAGGGTGGTGGATGGAGGGCAGGAAGTGGAGGAGAAAGGTGGAGTTGGAAGGTGAGAGAGGTGCAGTGGAGGAAGCAAATGATGGGAAGGGTTGTCCATATAGCAGAAAGATGGATTGAACGGAAAAGGGGAAAAAAATAAATTACAGAACAGAAATGGATCTAATGAAAATTAAAAGAAAATGAAAGGATATATCAAGTGATATGGCAACTTGGTTATAATCCAATTAGGTTTTATAGCTGCAAGGTGAAATGTTTTTTATTACCATAGGGTTGATGATTATATCATGTTTAAAAATGTACAACTTTGTTCCACTGGGAGGCGCCTGGGAGCATCCACAAGGTTTCACATTAATGTAAATATGCATGCAGACAATGCATGGAAGCTGGAGCCTCTCTGAACGCTTGGCTATTCTCATCCCATCTCCACTCTCACCAGCTCTGCTTTATTTCAGCTGCAGAGCTGGTTTTATGACTACAGGTCATTTCTCTGGTATGGCACTCCATGATGATTCTGTAACAGAAACTGCTGAAAGCCACACTGCTCTTGTGCTGCATGGTGCTTGAGACTAAAGATGCCTCCAACTGAAGTTGAAACTTCACTAATAACTAAATTAAACTCTGAATACAGTACAGTGTCCAATCCAGTGAACTTTGTCAGCATTTTGGATGCACACGTTCCCTGTGTATCATTTTAAGGATCATACAAAGGATTTCAGCCTATTTACAAAACAATAACAGCAGATTACAGTTTAATACTTTCAATATGCTTTAATTTCTTTTTTATTTCTCTCCATTGTGTTCCATTCATAATGGCAGGAAAATTTACGTGAACTGAGACCTGTTTTAGATATGTAACTAACCAAAAATAAACATCATGTCTGCTTTTGTTGTTGTAAAAGTTAGATCATTGTTGCTTGGCAATCTTCATTACTTCTCCTGTTCATCCTCCTCAATTCAGACAATAACTTTAAGCCTTACCGGCGATGCGTTGAGCCACCAGGCCCTCCAGGTTAAGCGTCTCCTCCTCTGCCTCTTGTTCTCTGGGCAAGGATGAAGAAGATGTATCCTTGGGCTGGGGGGTGAGTGCGGGGAGAGGAGAGGAAGAGGCACTGTAGCCTGGATAAGGAGACGAGCCCTGCAGGTCTGGGGAGTGGGAAACCCCTCCTGGGTACGAGTTCACAGGCTTCACTGGAACCTGCTGGTTGAAATTAGGGGAGGGATCTGTGGAGTATTGGTGGGCTGCTTGGCGTGTGTGGAGGTAGGGCTCTGGGGTGTGCGTTGGGGTGGTGTTTTGGTGTTGGTAGCCGGCGTTGGACCTCTGGGGAGAATAGACCGGGGACTCCATCAAGGGGCTCTGGTTGGGCAACGCTGAGACTCTTCCAGTTGGCCGCAGGGGCTGATGAAAGGAGTTGTTGACAGACCCTGAGTTGTTGTAACCATGGATGGCAGAGTCTGCTTGGTATGAGGGTCTTGCAAGGGTCTGTGAGAATGGCGCCTGGGATGAATTTAGGCTGTTCTCACCAGGAGGCGCACTGTGGGACTTGGACATTTGGGAGTTGGACATTTGGGAGTTGATTGGGTCCAAGTCAAGCATGAGCATGTTGAGCGCTTCAATGGACTGCTCAATGTCCCGCTGTGAGGCTGAGGTGGGGAAGTGGGGCAAGCTGTGGGTTGACTGAAGAGGAGGTCCAAACGGATCATCTGGGAGGCTATACTGGTGCCAAGTGTTGAGACCTCTTTGAACGGCCTCCCGGCTACTGGTGCTCCTCTCTGGGGCCCTAGGCATCAGTTTAGGGTTGGTCTCAGGGCTGCTGGCTGGCGGATTCCCAAAGGACTGTGAACGGTACATCCCTCCTCCATTCTGGTAGTTGTTGTATCCCCCCTGTGGTGATGCTGAGTCCACGGACCTCTCTTGCATCGCCGTGGGCGTTCTTACTCCATGCACGGGCATCTCGCTCAACTTTTCCCCAAGAACAACTCTCTCAAGGTAGGGTCCGTCGTTCTGCCTGCTGCTGGGCGTCTGTGATTGGTAGTAGAGATCAGCCGGTGTTGCGTGGCCCTCTAGGGATGAGAGCGTGCCCAAGCTGTCCACACTGTTGCCCTCTTGGCTATTGGGCAGCTCGTCGTCTAGAATATCTGTCTCACGCTCCTCTGTTGAAGGGGCGCCAACTAGCCTGGTGTGGCCCCCGTTGACGTGCACCTGCGCTGGGACCAAGTGTCGGACACCTCCTCCTGGACTGGTGGACGTGGACAAGTAGGCTTGTCGTTGGTGAGTTGTTGCTTCGAGGCCGCTCAGAAGCTGGTCGAGCTCTCTTTTTTCCTGTGGACTGAGCGGTGGGTGGGTCGCTGTTGGGTTGTTGTTGTTTACGGCGCCCTGCACGGACTGGCTGTGCTCATCAGTACGATCAGTCTTGATGGATGCAGTAGAGTTGCCGGAGTCGCTGCTCACGGAGAGGGTGTGGTCGACTGCAGGAAGGGAGGCGTGGCCTGTCACAGGAATGGTCTGGTCAGTGGTTTGGAGGGGATGGCTGGGGTGTTGTAACGGGTTCTCTGCATTGGTCAAGGGGTTTTCATGGACTGGGAGGCCATTGATGGTGACAACTCCCTCCAGGGAGTCTTTCTTGCGGACTCTGGCATATAGGCTTCCGTCAAGTGGACCTTGGGTGTGAACAACATCTGAAAGAGATGTATACTAAAATCATTAAAGTAGTTCCATGTTTTTATGCAGTTCAAACCATACACAGAATTGAAATGTAGAAAAAAAAGGGACACATATTTGTCTTTTTTGAACTGTAGGTGATTCAAATGAGTACAAAACCTGCTTGAGGTGATTTCAATCACCTTGTCTTCACACACACAAACTAGTTTCATGAACTCGAACCAAGTCCCAATTGCACGGGACAGGATCACTCCAGAGGCAGTGACTCCCCTCTGCACCCATCTTTTTTGACTCTCAGGTTCAGCATGTAGCCCAGCCACCAGCAACACAACCCCTCCAGTTCTATTAATAGACAGTTTGCAGGGCTCAAGCCGCTGTCACGTTGCGTCAGTGCAGGCCCACATGGTCTGACGTGAACCGGGGAGGCTCCTGTCCAACACACTGAAACAGCTGGTCTTTGCGAGCCAAACAGAAGAGCAGCAGTGCCAGTTTGAAAGCCCAGAGCTGGACTGGGAGAGGATGAGCTATCTTCATGTTGATTTCTGGCTGCTGAATCATGCTGGCAATGTCAGAGTGACATACATGTTGCACAATCAAAATATCAACTAAATTATCTTACAGGAATGTGTCAAATATATATATATATACATTTTTTTTATATGGCATGGGCATAGCTATGTGATTAGTTTGTTGCTAAGGGGGCAGGGCAATATTTCATCTCAACTAATAAACTGAACCAATTGTTTTTGGCCTGGCTGTGCTTCAAACGAAAGAATGAAGAGTAATTTATCTATGATTACTTTCAGGCAGCTTCCACAATTACACTGGGTGCCATGCGGTCTCACAAAAGCCTCTTTCTCAGTCTAAAGGAAAAGTACAAAACTTTTGGACATTTATGGCTACTTCCTGGCAACAGCAATTAAAAACATTAGGCATGGGGGAAAAAAAAATCACCATCTGTTTATAGTATCAGAAGTGTAGAGAAACCCATTTGACATTTCTTCTCACACGTGTTATTTGAAGGTCCTTTTTGGAAAGTCATAGTGCTACCATGGCGAAAACATGCATTAGAAAGTTTTTTTTTTAAAGTTAAAATGTTGAAAAAAGAAAATATAACCTCACTCATTTGTGGCACATCGACACAAAAACAGAGGTTAAGTACAGTTTTGTAATTCACACACAACGTGTACTTCAATTATAGGCCAGGGCAGCATTTCAAACTGTAAAACACTATACTTGCTTCGACGAAACGCAACAATCAAACATGCAAAAGCTCACTCTGTGGTAACACTTATGCTTACAAGAAGAAAGTAATACACCAACACAGGCTTCCCGTATCCAGTATACATTTGCAAAGTGATACACGACATATACATGACCGCGGCAGGCTCATATGTGGGATATTCCAAATTGAGTGACCCCGGGGACAGATGGTGAATCACTCAGACCGCAGCTATTTCAAAACCCATGTCAACAACAACTCACAGGCACAGTAGCAACAAGAACTAGGGGGCAGGTGAGGAAGTTGTAAACACAGTTTGTTCCTGTGGTTGATTTTAAAGATGACATAATGATTAACATTTTGAAAGTAAATGTCAGGGTTTACATTTTGTTTAGAGTTGGGTTTAATTTGTGTGAAATTAAAGTTTCCAAAGCCTTAAGGACAACATTTTGAGACAAAAGCATATACATATATATATATATTGTTAAAGTTATTTTGAAGAACAAATAAAAAGCTTAATATTTCTTTTTAGCCAGCAATAATATAATCAATCCTGGATATCTAATTTTCATTTATTATATTAAGCAACATTTTAAAAAAAGCTTCAAGTCATAATAACATCTCATGACAGTATGGAAACATCCTCCTTACCTGTACTTCAGGTCAACCTTCAGAACACTCCAGAAAGGATGAAATATTTTCAGTTTTTTAGCAAATTACATTGCGATCGAAAAGCCACATTCAGTCCATACAGTCGTATTCGGTCCTTCAGTAGCCTTTCAGTGACTGAACTTTCTGCCTCTGAACTTCTTCTCTTACGCTCCCTGTCCTCTCTGATTCATGTCCTCTCATCACCCAACATGTGCTTTACTGGAGCGAGTTGGGGCCGTACCACTGAAGCTGCCGAACGGGGTGAGCTGGCACTCTGGGATGATCTGTGAGTGTTCCCGGCAGTGGGGGAGGGACTCCACCACCGCCACCACCACACAAACTACAACTCCCACTGCCATCTGTTTGCCTGGGACTGCAGCAGCCCTGCCTGGTGATGTCATTAGAGAGGATCCCCTCACTCAGGGTCCCCTCCTTCCCTTTGCAGGTCTTACAACCCTTTTGTATGGCATACATCCTTAATACTTGAATTTTATTACCTTTTAAGGACTTGGATTTAAATAATTTACAGTATTTCAAGACTTTTCAGAGAACATTTTCCACCAGCTGAACTCTGTCTGTCTTTGACTCTCTCTCTCTTCACTCTGACCTTTAACATAATAGGGAATGCCCTTGCTCTAGCTCATAAAAAGATGATTTTTACAGCTCTGTGGCAAAAACGAATCAAGTTTGCCAGGTTGACACTGTTTTTCCAGCTGCTGGTTAACCCCATCCCGAGGTTAAATCAGGGAAGACTGTTATATGACATGTCATGGCTCTTAGAGGAAAGAAAGGCACAAACAAAAAAAAAATCACAAAGCAACAGTTTTTGGGGTAAGAGGCCCAAGATGTTGCTGCAGTATCGTCATTATTATTGTATGATGAGGAAGACATTTTGATTTATTTTTGATTTGGTGTTCCAATTTTGAGCCCGTTGTTGGGGATATTGCCTAAAAAGTTTCCCAAGGCCCACAGGCACCAACTGCTAGCCGCTCTTCCGAATCCAAAGCAACTAAATCCAATAGAAAATGTTTGTACATTTTCTATTGTGAAATTGCTGTCATTTTTTAGTTTAGATAAATGTATGTCAACAGGATAAAGTGGAAACAGAAACGTCACTGAGTGACTGACTCACAGGTCAGGCATGAATGTTTCTGGAGTCTCACCTCCTTAAACACCTTCCTCGCTATTTTCTCTTGCTCACCCACGGGGGAGAAGAGGCCTGCATGTTTGATGTCCGCTTGACTCCATAATGAACGGAAATGCCAACATTAGGCATGACAGGAACTTACTAAACAAGAGTTGCAAGGTCACAACCTTAACATTTGCCCCACACTCGTGGCATGTGCGTAAGCTGGGACAAATCACTACAAGCACATATGCACACACATATTTTGTAGATGGCAGCAGAGGTGACTAGAGTTGAAAGAGTTCTTCAGCTCAGATGACCAAGAGATGAGCAACTTGTCTGCGCAAATCTACCCTTCCAGGGAGCCAGCATTTAATTTTAGATAATATTGAAAATCTTGACATTGGAAAGAATTTCAATATAAAGTCCAATTAGTAGCTGCTCTGGAGCTTTTGATCCTATCATATGATCTTCCCAAGATGAGGAGAATCAAACTCTTAGGCCCACAATTGTTGAGTACTCCTTAAAGGTAGACTCTGCGATTCTAATCCAATACAATTTTTTGTCCATTTAAGCAAATCTCTTCTCACAGTCCACCAGCTGTTCTTTTTTTTTTTTTATGTTCAAAGCTTCTCTTGAGGTTTACAAATTAAGTTCCGAAAGTCCGTTAAAACATACCTCCCTTTGTGTGTGTGCGGGAAGCGGGAGGGCAAAGTTTTTTGACTACACGAAAATGTTTTTGAAAGGCTAAACGGCAACAAATATGGATTGAAGCAGAATATTTCATTAAATAAAAACATAGTTTGGAAATTTGGAAATGATTACATCTATCTTTTTTCAATAAATGTTGACTTTTGGACTGACATAAACCGAGACGAGGCCTCTCAGCGCTCACTGTGTGTGTCAGTGAGGGGAAGACAACAGGGTAACTTCCATCTTCTGAGGTACAATAAAAAGCTCCACAACAGCTACTAAATGGATACTAGTTTGACTTCAAATTAAAATATGAAGACTGTATTCCAGTTATGAACCAAGTATGGCCACTTTTCAAAAAATATCCAATGACCCTGCGCCACCTACAGTACGTTAGACAGAGAGCTTCAGGTCTGAATAGCAGAACTCCAACCTGGTATTAAATCCAGTGACCGGCACAAACAAGCAGCTCTCCATCTGAATAGAACAAATACCTTTCTTGTGTTGTCAATAAATAGCTGCAGCAGACCCCAAATTAGATCGGTTGAGTCACCAAGGCTTGGCTAACACAAATAGCTAACAACTTGTTTCCTAATGCGGTAAATGAGTGTAACATTCTCTCCGCTTCAACAAAGTGGACAAAGCCACGCTCACCACTTCCCATTTACATAGTCAATGTAATCCAAATAAGTTTCATGAAGTATTTGCACATCACGTTTTAAGAAAAACAACTTTTTGGACTTGAACTGGCCCGTCGCTCACAGACACAAACCCACACCTGTCCAGTCGCTATATTCTCTCTTGTGACAGGTGCTTTTCTCTCTTGTGAAAGGGCCAGAGGCATTGCTCACACAAACACACACACGCACACAGCACCTGCCTCTTTGCAGTATTCTCTTAAGTGTTCGCTTGAGTGTCTCATTGCCACATCGCAGCATTGGAGGCCATTAAAAAGGCATTTAAACATCTGTGGCTAATGGTTTATTATAAATAGACAATGTGCTACAACCACTGTTATTGCTGTATCAAATGCCCCAGCTGGGAAGTGGATTATATACATAGTTAGTACATTTGAGATTAACAGGCCCGAGGTGATTGAGGCGGCACATTTGTCAACACACCTATAAAGTAATGTAATGGCTGTAGGCCATTTTGGATCTGGACACTGTAGCGGAATGTGATTCATTCACACATAATACTTCCTGGGTTATTGGTGTATTAACCTGTGTTAGTTTACCACCAATGGGTTATATTTCTAGGGTTCTGGTGTAGCCGGCCATGGACTGTATAAAATATGAAAGTAGTCTCTATGACGATAGGTTTCTAAAGAGCCGTCGTGAGGCTCAAAGTGGCGGCTTCATCCATCACCTTGTCTCGTTTGCTATCCACACAGACTGTTCACCAACAGTCCAAAGAACCAAAATAAGTCATGTTTGTTTCCTAAGGATCTGTGAAGGGGTTCCTCAGGGCTCTGTTCTATGACCACTTCTGTTTTCCTTATACATATTTATATTTTTCATCAATAAAACATGTATATTTATATGTATATGACATTTTGTGTAGAAAAGTAACTTCTTAAATCTTGGCAATATCCAATCTGCAAGTAGATTGTTAGGACCTGGAACTGGCACATATTGATCTTAAACAGGTATTAATTGAAAAAAACAATATCCACCATCAACTAAAAAGGTATTTAGATGGATTCTAACCTTCGGAGCCTGATTAGCTATCTTAGAAGTTTCCAGGGATGGTGGAAACTTAAAGACGGGCCTGGCACTCTTATATGGGACAGGATGACCTTATAAAAAGGACCAAACCCATTTTTACAAAACACAGACACCTATAAATATAGAAGCACACCTAACGTTTAAATGCAAAATTAAACGGTGCTATGGTGGCTGTCTCAACCACTAAGCAAAGAGCTCCGCAATCATAGTTTTATTGGATATGGTGTATGATTTCATGTATGTTTATAAATGCATATGAGCACGCACATGCATACAGACCTCTAGAGTAAGAGCTATTTAGAGTGTGAAGTTGACCTGTGAAAGAGAAAGGTCTCTTTGGATTTCGGAGAGGGTCTATGGGTGAGGAGGAAACTAGGTGTGTGTGAGAGCAGTAAAACTGGGAGTTTGGAAAAGTGATGCACCCTGCTTGAAAGACGACCAGGATGACAAAGATGAAAAGAACCAAAGCACAATAAACCCAAACAATGCTAAACTTAAAACTATAAGGAGCAAAAATTGCCCTCTGAGATAGTTGTCAGTTTCAAGAAAGAATGATGCAGATTAAGAAATTGATGATTTATTCAAGAATATTCTTTGAAAAAGCAGTGTAAAGGAGAAAAATGTACACATTTTGGAATTTATTTGATTTAAAAAACATCTTTGGATGTTTTTTCTTGCTCAGCAGTTGGCCACCCTGCCCATCTCAGTTACCTAAACTGGTGTTATTATTAAAATTATATTGCCATTTTCATTTGTGGCTAGACTTTGACTCGAGACAAACTTATTTTTGAACAAACTCCCTCAACTTTCTAATTTTAAGTTCTCAAGGAAAAAAGGTTTAAACTGTCAGTTCCAGCAAAGATTAAACAGCTTAAGATGGATTTTTCCAGGCAGGCATATACTTGCACAAACATCAACACACAGTGAGTTGTCAGCGAGCCATCGGGTAACTCAAAGCAGTATCTTTACAGCTTTCATATCACCGTGACGACGGCCAGTCTGCATGCCGGCGGTGGGGGATTGGGTTTGACTGACAACTGACTGACTTGCCTTCAAGGAATACGTCACCCACAAAATGACCATTTGTATAGCAATTGCAGAATAATTAATATACAAATGGTCATTTTTTTGGGAGTATTCCTTTAAAGACTTGTGTGTGAGACACAAATTGAAAGGTTTCGCAGCAGAACATGAGAGAAGCAAGAGCTCCACCCTATCAAGGTATGATGTGACAGTCCATCAGTGAAAGAGGTGTCATGGTTGGTGTATCAGTGACTGGCACAAGGAAAACTGTCGCGGTTTTATATTTGCCATGTCTGCCTCTCAGTCCATCTATCACCAACTGTCCAGCTGTCACAGTTTGAGGTAACATGACGTGACTGTCTCCACGATTGCTTTCAGGGTGATGTCATCCATCCGCCCGTCAGTCATCTGAGTGACTGTCATAAAAAACGATCCGTCTGACTGTCTGCACATCTGACAACCAGCTGCACTCCACGTCTGATTCATGCAAGTCTTTGCATCGGAGGAAATGTCCGATCCAGCTGCAGATTGGGATTTTTAGCTAGGTTGAATTTTTTAGGGATTTTGGCTGAATGAGTCACTGGCAAAGTAAAGTTACAATTACAGTGCTGTGCTGATGGGGAACAAGAAGTAGCTAATGTGAGATAAACGTACGAATGATAAGAAACTCAAATCATTATTGAAATATGCATTCAAGTTTTTACTTACTGTACACTTTTGAACAGATCTTCAAATTCTCAATCACTTTAAAACGGCTGAAAAAAAACTAAACAAAAAAAAATGCGATCAGTGAAATTCATCTTTATGTCTTTGTTTATTGTGCGTTTCATCACATGTTTTTGGCAAATGAATTACACTCAAAATATTTCTGTGACCATAACTGTACAAAAGCGTAAAAAAACAAGAATAATAACACTAGTGGATAGTGAGATTAAGGTGCTGGATTATTTACACCATATTATCATGTGTGTTTGATATCAATATTACATTTTTTCAATATCACAAATATAGTCAATGTAATGTATATCCGGTATATCATGACGCTCCTAGGATGCAGGCAGATGCACAATTCTACTGATCCACGGTTTGTGGAGGTAATGTGCAAAGAAACGGAGCAATTCGCCAACAAAGTCTGTGAAGAAGAAGGCCGAAATCTAGCAAACATGCGCGAAAACAGTGTAAGACTTAAAATATTTGAAAAATTGGCTTTGCATGTGTCTTATGAGGAGGGGAATACATTCGGCCTCAAGGATACACACAATGTGGACGTTGAGTAACGCTAAATATAAATGGGACTTTTCTTTGTTTTACTACAAAATTCCACCGGGCAACTTCAAACTCAACCACTGGGCATGCTCCCAGCCGCTCCTCTCAAAAGGGGTCAAGTTAGCATCTTTGCATATGAACAAGAACTTAATTATCTTGCCAGTGTAACATTGCCTCAGATATAAAAAGAAGACCGACAGGATCACGTCAGGGTGTTTTGCTGGCCTGCATTTCTGCCTCTGTACGTCTGTCTGTCTCCTGACTGGCGGGTTAGTTTCCTGTGCATCTGTCCATCCATCTGTCTTTCCCTCAGGAGGATCAGTAGCTGTCATATACGTGCCTCTGCCTGCTGTCTACCTAGACGTTGGTCTGTCATCTCTGTCTCTTTAAGAGCGTTGGGGTGCTGTGTTTAAATCTCAGAGACAAAAAGCTGTTGCCTGCTGTAAGCGCTGCACTTCAGGGGTACAGTAACAATCTTAAGCATTTGGATTTTTATACCTGTACTGATAACAAAAGTGGATTTATTATGAGTGTGTGTAATTAAAAATATGAAAAAAAAACACTAGTTTTGAAAGGAGAAAAGATTTGACAGAGACACTTTCAGAATTGACTAAAAATCAATGAAATGCAAATAGAAAAAGACCAAGGCAGAGCAGGTGGCAGATCCTGAGAGACATCTAGAGAGACAGTAGGAGAAAGGAGGCATTAAAAGATGAGGACTGGCTCAGCGGGGTTTCGAGGGATGGGATTTGAACCTGCTGCTGCAGCTCACAGTGCTGTCAGCAAGAGGTCTGACTGGAAGCATTATGTGCTCATGCAAGACACACACATTTGCTTTTAAAATACCTGACTGCTCTCCACTTCTGCACTATTTTGTCGGACACTTTTAGTGTGTAAAGGGTCGACACCGAGTGTAAGCAGTAGGATAAATGTTTTATACATGCATGTGGCAAAGTTATGAACGTGTCTTTATGGCAATGAGGGCTGGAGAGGCTGCAATACTGACGTAAAATACGTTATGTTTTTTAACTTAAAAAAACGTCATACAAATGTTGACGTCATTTAATTGCTTAAAGATTATCTGGAAGAGTTAATATATTGTCAGACAGCAACGTAAGTTACTTAGCATTTGTACTAAAAGCCCTTTTTTCAACAGGGTTTGTACATCTTAAGACTTTTTAAGGCTTTTTTTTTATGCCATTTAGAATGAAATTTAAGATTTGAAATGTTTCGGGGTCTGCGTGATGTTAATGTGAGAGGCATTTGGTAAATCATATTATTATATATTCATTTTAGATTCATTAATTCAATGCTGTTTGAGTCTTTTTAAGGATATCTCATATTTTGCCTTTACTTACTTAAAAGAAGATGAATATACACAAACAAAGAAAAAGTTGTAACTTTTCAAATACTGAACAACAAACTATCGTACATGCATTGTATCCCAGCTCTCTGCAGCTCACATGAAGTTACCAACCAAGCTCCCTCATACTTTTGGTACACCCAAATTGCAGCTCTCTCATAAAATGTTCCACACACAAATTGCTCGCTCCATGACTCATTTTATACCATATAGGTGCCAAACACACAGGATGCAACTGTGTTGACATGGAAACGCAATAAACAGAGAAACAGACTCTCATGTATGCGGACAGAATGAACAAAAAGTTGTATTCTTGTCTTTTTGTCTCGGGTGAAAGAGCGAGGAGATGGCGTAGAAACACAAATTCTGCTATTTCTTTGTGGCATGATTTGATAATATTTGAATCTAGTGTGTCTAGACATGGCCATTTGAACCTGACACAGGTATATGTTGTTAAGATAAGTTGCTTGTGGTAATCCCAAGGCCTTACAGCACTACTCACCAACCAATGCTGCCTGGCTGCTCCCGGTCTCTCCTCAATTTCACTGCATTCCTTAATCTCTCCTGCGTTCAAATTTAACAGCAATACACAAAAAAATGACTTGGCGAATCTATGCAAAAGTCTGGTCTTCTCTGCTTCTCTCTGCCCCTCTGCGCCTGTCTCTCTGTCCAGCTATTCCAGACATGTTTCAGGGCTCGGCCCCAGCCAAATATGGGATGAGGGCGGCAAACAAGGAAGACAGCCTGTGCTGTCACTGGGCCCTCTGCCCTACTGTAAACCACACACACACACACACACATACACACACACGCACACACACACACACACAGACACTCTTATTCTCCTGTGGCAAGACATTATGTTTAGTGGTTATTTTCATTTTTCAGAACTCGGGGGATCATTATATTCCAAGAACACATTTAAGTGGCCATTTGCTTTCACGCCGAGTACTTTTTATAACTTTTGGTCAAATTAGAAACGTATGAAACATCCACTTGAAACACTAAAGATGCTGCATGAAGCACTTGTAGACAGACCATTTCTATGGGTGTGTGTGGGGGGGGGGTTACCTTTTGTCTTAGGTCTGCCATTGTGTGTTTACATTGTTGCAATCAGTTGATATTACTTTTTTAAGTATAAAAACTCCATATGCTGAAATGAGCACCCCCATGTACTGAATCCAGAATCCATTTTGAGTTGGTAATTGTTTCGAATCCAGAATCGAAAGATTCACACGTCTAATTTCTATCTCACACCAAACTATGTTGTTAGTGCCACTTCTCTTCAAAGTTACAAGCAAAATTGCCACCAATAGCATCCCTCCGAACATTTGGTTTCTTCCTTTCATTTAACAAAAGGCTATTTGTGCCGTAAAGCTTCAGAAATTCAGCAAATTCTGTGACAGTGCCAATGCTGATATGAGCAATTTTCGGAAGTTAAAACGATGCATGTGTCATTTAAAAAAAAAAAAAAAAAAAAAGCTGATTTTCCCGGAGCAGTGCAGTCGCTCTATGGCCCAAACGGTGGCCTCCTGACAGGTCTGACCTCTGGGTCGACAGCTGCCACCACACCACGGTGCTATTAGTGGAGCAAAGGCAAGCCGACAAACACAAGGTGCACTGCACACTCTTAACATACCAAATAAAACCTGCAGAACACCCATACAAATGTACAAACATTTACAGGCATACACAGACACCTATTAACGGCCATAAAGCACAAAAATACAAACACCAACACAAACAGCTGGACTAATACGGCTAATACCTTTACACACACACTCTTCACGCCATTAATAACTACTAAAGTGCAACACTTGTGGCAAATACCTTCCGTTAAAGAAAACTAAAGACGCCTCTCCTCACGTTCCCCATGAGCGCGTACATCAGTATGAAATTCGCACAACTCTGAGCTACCTAATCCTGCAGACCCTGTTAAGACGCCCATCTTTCGTTGAGTCCTCTCAACTGGATTTCAAAGGTCGTTGGACTTAAAAATGGCGTCAGGATGAGTTAGCCGAGCCCCAGGTGCATTCAGACATCAACGCCTGAGGATGAAACATTCGTTTAGCACCCGGACAAATAAGCCTGGATTCTCCAAATGATACCTGATGAGTGATTAGGGTCCACTGTGCTGTAGCGTGTGAAAATAGACCATTCTGTCATGTCCGTGTTATCCGTGTGGCATCAGTGTATGCGGTCACCTGGGTTTGCCAACTCATATGTGTATTAACATTCTCTTAGTGCAATTCAATTGTCTGATATTTAGGGCTAAAAGGGTCTAACATTGTCTTAAAAACAACTTCATAGCTCTAAAATGAATATGCTACTGCTGTGTTAACAGCAAATGATCAAGACGTCCAAATGTTTTTATCTTTTGCTCTTCGGTAGAACAGAACCACGTTTGAAATAAAGGTGTGCCCTGGTCAGAATTTACCCGAGCACATTCATGAATCACGTCGCTAACTTGGCAGCTTTTTAAGATTTAGATTTAGCCAGGTTTGGATTTAGATTCAATTCTGCTTCGCTTTGCTGTGATGGGGAAGTGCAAATTCAACCAGACATGGAGGGAGAATACTTTGTTTACTTAGTGGTTGAAGGCCGATGTTAGCCCCTATTTCTGATTAATTCAAAAACATCGGGCTACAATGAGAAGTTGCCAACAGATGCCGGCCGTCTCTCAATGGTTCGCATTTTGTACCACAGCAGCCAGCTCACAAGTTTAACATGAACTCCAAGCGACCTCTGGACAGCGCTCGGGTCTACGTCAACACTGGAAGCCGAAGTACTCTGGACACCGTAGCCAAACACCAGTCGTACAAAGCCAAAGATGATACAGGGGAGCTGTATAGACGTATAATGATACATCAGACTTACCCTAATATATGCATTGCTGTTATCCAGTATATTACTATTGTGTTGTTTAAACATGTCAATAAATGTATCTACTTAAAGTCATTTTAGGACTTTTCTTTATTCATACTAATTTTCCTTCATGACAGTACGACTGTTACAGATACGATATTCTATCTGGTCTTAAAAAAGCTTGAATTTAACTTGTTGAAACCTGCAAAACCCCTGTTTGAAACAGCTATCCTGCAATTGTGTTGAATCTCTTTTTGGCTCTGTATCATTTCATTGTTACATCTTCCAAAACAAGCAAGACCTGCTCCATCCCCTGTCTGTTCAGCACTTGTAGAAACAGACACTTTCTTCCTCTGAACATTCCCATTCTCACGTCCAAAGCTGCAATTAGATAAATGAATAAACTGGCCGAGAGGTTTTTCTGCTGAGTGCTGAGAACCCTGACACCCATTCAATTAGGATCAAACGTGCAAGTCCTGGACATTCCCGCTGACCTTCTTGCAACACAACAATTACCACAACGGTTCTCTGGGGATGTTCATAAAAATGAAATGGGTCTTTGTGAAGCCATAAAAAAAAAATCCCATATATAAAAGTGGATGCAGCCCTACAACGGCTGCCAAGTCTTGACTCAACTGAGTGTGAGTACATCATCCTGTTTTCTCACGTTAACAGCAATTATCATGAATCTCATCATCACTGACTGTCAGTTATGTTAAGTGGCCATACTCAGGAGTAAAAAACAAAACAAAAACTATAGTCACATGCATAGAAATTCAGGGATCTCGTGGAATTTAAGACAGCACAAAAAAATAAACAAAAGAAATAATTTACTTCCTGCCAATATGCAAAATATGTTGGACAGCGAGGGGAGAAAAAAATTCAACAACGTTCATATATATCAATTTGTGGGGTGATTTTGTGGCATGGACATCTTTTGAAACATCAGACAGTTTAAAAAGATGTAAAAAAAAAAAAAAAGGTACAGAAATGAGGAAGGGGGATGCAAAGCACGCAAATGGTGATTTGTTGTTACTGGTTTCTTTTTCACATTCTTGATTGGGTAGCAGTGTTAATTATGTATGATGGATGGATGGGTGGATGAACATAGAGGTTTAACTGTGGGGATGGACGGCGGGGCGGAGAGTTGGTTTATGTGATTGGTAGATTATTGATGGATGAATTAGAATAGGACATGGACATGTTGCTTATTCAAAGTATGTTGTATATATTCACAGTTAGTTATTGTTTTGAGACAGGATATTTTATATATTTTATTTTAGAATGTATTCAGTTTGTTTCAGAAATTACCAAGGGTGACCGAGTCTTTGCTGAATATCTTATTTGGGGTATTTGACATTTCTTTCACGGCTACGCCTGTGGTTGACTGAAAAGGTAGGCGGGGGTACATGATACAGGCTGGCCAAATTTCAAATTCCTGAAGCACTAAACACTACACCGCTCCTCCGCCCCCTTCACTGGTTATCAGTGGCTGCCCGAATCTGCTTTAAGACACTATTAAAAGCCTAGCGTGCCGTGAGTGGATCAGCCCCTTCCTACATCCAGGCCATGGTCAAACCATACAGCCCAGCTCGCTGACTTCGCTCTGCATCGGCCAATCGGCTCGCTGCTCCCTCACTGCGAGTGGGACCCAGATTCCCCTCAAATAAAACCCGCCTGTTTGCTATCCTGGCTCCAAAATGGTGGAACGAGGTCCCCATGATATCAGGTCAGCAGAAAGTCTTCACACCTTCCGACGCAGACTGAAAACCCACCTCTTTCAACTTGGCCCTTGGCTCTTGGCCGATAATTAAATTTTTTTTTATTTCTGTAAGTTGCTCTGACATTGGTTTGGCTTATTTGAAGCTATTGTGCTGCACTTAAAATGATTTCACCTATTTGAAGCCAATGTGCTTGCAAGATTCTTATTGTTCGGAGTTGTATCCTCACGATTGTTTGCACTTGTTGTAAGTCGCTTTGGGCAAAAACGTCAGCTTAATGTAATGTAAAAAAGCCAGGAGTGGATGGAGGTGGGTTTGGGAGCTCTTGTGGGACTTGGGGTTGTCGGTGTCTCAGGTTACAGCCACCCTGGGTTGTGGGCAGCCTCTTGCAGGGCGACTGACGCCCCCCTATTTCTGCATCGGCTATTTAAAGGACTAATTGACAGACCGGGGGAGGGGGGCTGCTGGGGCAGCTCAGAGAAGTAAGGTTTGGAGGAGGAGAGGTGGGTGAGGAGGAGAAAGACACGGAGGGATCTTCACGAGAGTGCAGAGTGCATCAAAGCCAGAGATCTTGACCTGTGGCGGTGACTAAAGAATGTGATTTATGTGCACTGAACTTTGAAGTGTGGCTATGAAACTACATCAACTAGTGAAACTGATTTCTGAGATTAGAATAAGGAAAAACTGAATTCAGTTTTTGGTATTTACAATAATGCTGCCGTCATTTGACCTTTTCCTATTAATCAGGAAATTTAAAAAGGAAGGAAAGGAAATTAAGCTCAAAATAAAAATAAGTAATATACTTATATAAATTCTATAAATATTTGATTTAATGTATGCAAGTTTATCCTCTCTAGCTGTGGTTGAGAGTAGTGTGTGTGTGTGCGTGTGTGTGTGCGTGTGTGTGTGCGTGTGTGTGTGTGTGTGTGGACATACCGAGCTCGCCGTCCACAGTCTCCTCACAGCGCTGGCTGAAGCTCTCATATGAGTCCCAGCGGATCAGAGGGTCCTGGGTGTTGTAGTTCACAGAAACGCTTGGCCCATTCTCCAGGTGGCCCAGGCCTGAGGAACACATGGCATGATGGGTAACAGAGTCTTTACACCAAATGCAAAATAAAAGGTGCAAATATCTACAAGTTGAGAAAGAAATACTCCAAAACAAATGCAGAAATTGAGAAAAAACATTATTTTGTAACTGTTTTGAAAATTATCCAGCGCATCAAGTTTGATCACGTATGTTGTTAAAATATAAAAATCCATTTTTAATATTCTACACCATTTTCCCCCTTGTCAGGTAAAATGGATTACCTCTGATTTTTTCTGGTCCATATGAGAAAACAAACTCCACCTTCCCATACTCTGGGAACCTTTCATCTGCATAGAAACACAGTATAAAAATAATATTTTTAATAAAACAATAGACACAAACGCAAAAACTGCACAAAAAACTGCACAAAAAACTGCATTATAGTAAAACATACAAATTCCAAAAACAACATTGACAATCATAGATCAGACGTCCATATTTCATATTCAGTTAAACAAAGTGAGGGCTCATCATTTTCAGTTGTTACTTCAAAACAAATCTGTGCATTTATTTGTATTCATTTAAAGTATTTAAGTGTATATATACAGTATATATATATATATATATATATAAATATATATACATATGGTAAAAAACATATAGTAAAACCTGGATAATAAAAATATATTTTTCAAGGTAAACATTCTGCTGTTTCAATGTTTATTCAAATTTTTAAATACTTGAAGAAAGGTTGAGCTTTATCCTAATTAATTGCTCGTTTGCATTTTCTTGCAGCATTTTCTTATCATTGAGTGCTGCAGGTGCCTTCACCAGCAGAGGACCCTGTTTACTATACAAACATGTGAAACAGTGTCCTCCTGCTGCAGGCCGCAAGAATCTTTACATACTGGAAACAAGTTTAAAACTATTTTTGTAACAACTGACAACAATCAGCCTTAAAGGGACAGTTCATCCCAAAATCCAAAAAACTAATTTCCCTTTTACCTGTCGTGCTATTTATCAATCTAGATTGTTTTGGTGTGAGATGATATCGGGCGTAGAGATGTCTGCCTTCTCTCCAGTAAAATGGAACTAGATGGCACTCGGTTTGTGGTGCTCAAACCCCACCCAAAAAACTACTGAGCATGAGCCGTATCGTCCATGAGTATAAGCATGCTTCCTACTGCCCGGTGATACGGTAGAAAGAAAATAGTTCCAACATGAAACTAATCACAACAAGGTCTGTGGGTAATCTTGAGTAACCAGGCCATGATTTCTGGAAAGAGAGAGTGCTGTTGGGTTTTTTAAATGTTTTCTTTTGAAGTCGAATGCCATCTAGTTCCTTTATATTGGAGAGAAGGCAGACATCTCACACCAAAACTATCTAGATAAATAGCACTACAGGTAAGAGGGAAAATATGTATTTTGGTTTTTGGGATGAACTGTCCCTTTAATGTACTTTTATTGGAAACTGTTATTTTCTTTATGATGACAAACACACATAAACAAATACTGTAAAATCACACCCACCCAGAGAGCCGTTACCTTTGAAGGTCTCATCCAGCTCGTTCTTCCCGAACACCACCCCGAGGTCGTGGATGGCGCAGGTGTGGAACTGCACCCGGAACATGATGTCTCTGGTGGAGTTCCTGAACCTCTTGTGGTAACACTTCAGCTACGGTGCGTAAGAAAAGAAAACATCAACGCATTAATCAACGCATCGATCAGCATTAGTATCAGTCTTATAAATAATAAAACCTTACCAAGATGTCTCCCTTCAGAAGCAGGCCGGGCTCAATGGTGATGCAGATACTGGTGTTGCTGTCTCCTTGCACATTGCTGGAGTAAAAACAATAATAACGTCTTGTATAAATCCAATAACTGGGACAATATAGGGTCAGCTTTGGGTTCAAACACAAACCACACAGAACTGTAATAAAAGTTTCCATACTATATTCCTGACGTATAGACTGGTTGCATTGCCTGGTAGATCTTCAGGAACGGGCGGCAGCCTGTGAAGGGAAATGAACAAGGACAATGAAGCATTTCCAAGGAAACCAGCAGGTTCCTTTTGTTCTTTTAGCAGAGGCAGATACTCGCCTCCTTTGGCCTCGAAGTTGGGTATGCCGTGCATGATAACATGATGCAGGAACAGCGGCTTGTTGTTGATCTTTATGTGTCCGGAAAGAAGCCCGTTGAAGTATTGCACATACCTGCAAAAAAAAAAAAAAAAAGAAAGGAAGCATTGAGTCCAAAATCTCCAAATCCCGGTTTTAAACATCCTACTACCACTACATGGTCTTAAACAACTATCCCGCCTTTAAGCGTGTCAGGATCTTCGGGCTAGATTACACAGCGAATCCAAGCAGAATAAACCCTCAACCTTCACGTTTACCTCGGGCTGGGTATTGTTTAAAACGTTCATTCGATACCCATCATGTGAAAAAAATCAGTTTACGTGAACGCTATATTTAGAATTTTTTCACTGCTTTACCTTGCTGTGAAAAAGCCCTTTCCATCGGAGAACTGAAGCTCTTATCTATGCTCTCGCAAAACCACCAAACGCCTTTAACAAAAGCAGTCATTTTACCCCACAGAAATTGCTGGTCAATTCGGTTGGTTAGTTAGTATGTTTTATTGTCTGGCTTTGGTTAGTTCGGATTTGCACAAGTCACACGAAACATAAACAAACTAACCGATCGAGGCAGCGGTAGACGGGCAACCTCCGTGTTCTGTGAGGTAAAATTACTTTTTTCCTCCCAATGGAGTCTGGTGGCTTTGGCGAGAGCATAGTTAACGGCTTCAGTCCCCCGTGGGAAACAGACATTTTTCTAGATCAGGGTACAAAAAGAATCCAAGACAGGTGTCATTTGATGGAGAAGTTTGGATTATACTTGGTACTGGGTTATTTCGGCTGATACATTTAAGGTATTGAGTATCGATACACAGCCCTACCCACTGGCTGTCCGCGCCAACAGCCAAGGCAGAAGTGAATCCCACTCTGACTATAAAACAACCTTTATCCACTATGGGAAATGTCAAAGTGAACTGGTGTGTTCAGAGGCCAGTCGGGGGTCTGTTGAGTTAGTGTGGTCTGGTTGTTAATGATGATAATGATGATAGTACCAAACCTGACCTTGACCGTGGGGTCGCCACATGCAGACGCCCCCCCTTGCTCTGCTGTCAGTGGCCAGATGGTTTAGCCTCGCTGAAATTCAATTAGACTGAGCGGGGATGCCACAAGAGCAGCGCTGAGAGTTTACAGTGCGTGTGTGTTTGTGTGTGTGTGTGTGTGTGTGTGTGTGATATGAGACGTAATCATGTTCTGTCTTTTAACAATGAATGATCCCGTATGAAAGCATTTGCATGACGCCTTTTGAAATGCCAATGTACTGTACACATATGAATTGAATAGGACTACAGCAAAGGTTAATGCATATTGTATGACTTTCTGTACTGTCTGCTGTATTTTTTTTTCATTTAGTTATTGACATTATTGACAATTAAAACCACCAAAATGTAATTTGTTCCATTAAAATACAGAATGCAATGTCTTTTTCATCAACTAAATATTCCCGCTCCATATATGACCTGATTTCTCTCCAACCTCAATAAATAGTTCCATTTGATCTCTCCTAATTTAAATTGCAGACGGAAGCGATACCCCAAAGTTGCATCTACATATTCAGAAATAAAGCAATGTACATGGCCAAGTCATACCAAACGTTGGCACTAGTTTACCTTTTTTACGTGGAAACACAACATTTGCATCATGAAAGGATTTTGTTGTGTTCAAATCTCTATTCTGGTTTTCTTGTGAGCACATTTAAACAAGTTAATGGTGTCAAGAAACTTGAAATGAATTCAGTCCATTTCCAGCTGAATGGCAGCCTCTCCTCTCAGCGTGGGCTCCGCTTGTTCGCTGTAGCGTTGCAACATTTCACAACCGACAGGGTGATCATTTAAAGCAACACGTAACACCTTTAATCCAAACTTTTAAAAGATTTTATGGCTGCAGTAGGTTGAGCTCATCGTCTACTCTTGATGTTAATGTCACACATACCAGACCATAATACTGGCAGACTCCAGGGGCAGAGATAATTATATCCGAAGCAGGAAATAGCAGCGTGGCAGAGGGCAAGCATATAGACCTGTTAGAGAATGGCTTGCTGCGTGATTCCCAAGCTGAAATGAAGTGGTGTTAAGTCCCCTGCTGTTTCCTGTGTTTCCTCTTTTATTCCCTTCGACCTTTGTCTTGCTCATTTTTTTTTTACCAAGAAGCAGATGGAGAGAGATGGCGAGGGGTCAAACCTATAAGCACTTAGCTGTCTTATAATGCTACTAATATGGAGCACATTTATGAGCTAAAGGAGGATGTCTCAGAAGATACTCCCCCCCCTAGAGCTGCATTCAAAAAAAGAAATGGTTTAAATACTTTAAAACCACTCTTGATTGGTTTGACCCGTTCTGGTTTGGAATTTACTCCGCTGTTCACGAGGAGGACGTTAACTCAAAACACTCGATGCTAAAAGTGGAGAAAGATTGGAGGGAAATATGCTCTGACATGGTGAGGAGACAGGAATGAGCTGCCACCAAGCCCCGCAGCCTCCCCAGAGACACCAGTGGAATCCCTCCGACAGACAAGATAGATTGCTTGTCCCCGTGCCGTGACGTTTACTCACAATTATCCCAATTAGAATTAAACTGGAGATAAACAGAAGAAAAAATGGAAAGAATTTCCTCTGTACAATGTTTCTAAAACCAAATGGGACAAAAGGACACTGATCAGCCAGATCGTCTTGTTATTCAGTGGGATGACGTATTTTCGTAGGCGAACCAGGAAGTTAGCATCGCCTGGTTCCCTTGACAAAAGGCCGATGGGATTTTTCCATTGGATTTTGGATTATTGTTGAAAATGAGCTCGATGGCAAACAACAGTTGTATGATACTGACACGTTTTGTCCAGCAGGATAATCTTCACAAATGAACGCCACTTTTATGATTTTTGAGACGAGGTAAACGGAAATGCAGAAATGCTGACTAATTCCTGCAGCACTGTTCGCGAAACCCCAATGATTGTCCAATCATAGCTTAGCAACCGTAGCTAGGCAGGCAGGCCCCTCACGCTTTATATTTTGGTCCATGTTGATGTTGAAGTGTGCGACAGTGAGAGCGACACTTCCTGTACTAAGAGTTTGGTGGTTTCTCTTCAGTGTAGCAACGGTCGGACTCGTAAAGCTTCAAGCTGAGGTCGGCAAACAGGAAGTGAGGTAATAACTGACCTTATTTGTGACGGCTGACCCACAGGAAGCGCTTTGTCCTCGTAGAAGCGCCTCATGGCAAACCTGTCCAACGCCTGGTCAGCACTGCATGACACAAAGTTACAGCGCCGTTGTTATTATTTGTCATACTAAGAGTGCACTTTGCAGTTTGAGATGTAGAAATGTCCCCTGGCCTTCATCAATTACAAAGCAGCTTTAAATCCCCCTGGCTCCATCCCACCTATTAACATCTGGTTGTATTAAAGATTGATGACATTTTGTTCTTCTCACAGAGCCAGAAAAATAAGCTTGAGTGTTTTGCCACAATAATCACATCGGTGTTTAATTTTCAAGGCTGCTCAAGTCCCAGACCTTGAGGCCTCACGATGATTGATTGGTCCTCCTGTCCTTATAAAACCTTGTGAGGAGGAGATTTAAAGCACTCAAGTACTCAAATCACACTTTTTTAAAAATATTGGCAGCCTAAATTCTTCACCTCTTCATCTCTTCTCCAGCCAATAACAATGTAATAGTGAGCTTGAGAAGCGCTTGGCTGTGTCTGCTGATGGTAACATGTGTGATACCTTGCGGATATGTTGCTGTAGTGCATGTACGCAGCCACCACCACCCCTGTTCGACCTCGGTTCCCCTGTGACACAGAAACAGACACAACGAGACTCAGTTACATGATTTCAATTGAAAAGCTTATTTGAAAAAGGAATCATTTCAAAAGGAGATAAAAAAAAAAAAAAAAAAAGGATCTCCTGTATTAATCATAAACAAACAGAGAAACAAATAAATCCTAAGATGTGACGGGCTGGGCAGTAAGCTGCATTTATTATATCTGAAAACCCAAAAGCTGGAAAGATAATTCGGATAAAATAATGCTTAAGCACTTGTTTAAAGTGACCGGTGCGAAGCAGAGAAACTTGGAAAATGTTTTCCTTTCTGCCTTTTCTGCTTCATCTGGACAAATATTGTATAGTAGTGTCTGTTTAAACAAGACAGAATGGATTGTATATAGATATAATAATAATTATATAACTACAGCCCTGTTAAACCACAAAGTGTAGTCTTTGCACTTCAGGTTTTGCAGAGTAAGGTGAGACACTATAGGCGGAAACTTTGTTTTTCATTCACTGCGGTTAATTTTGAAAGTTATAGCCAGATACAGCCTATTCATAGCCTGATTTATAAAACATTTTATTCTTAAAGAATGGTTGTTGACAGTATTTTCTGATTTACAGTATTGATTGATACAAAGATCTAAAATTCCCTCTGTAATAACCTTTGATTCTATGCAAATGAACGTATATTTAATACGATAATGCTTCATTTATCAGTGGTTTCAATCTTCTCATCTAACTCGGTAAGACATCACAAGCTTAGTTTCAAAATAACTAAGAACTGTTCCTTTAAGAATATCACTTTAACCTGGGCATGAGAAGCTTTTCGCTCACGTTCTAGTAGTATACCGATCATCCCGGCTTTACCTTGTTGTGTAGTACCACTACGTTGCGCGGGTCTCCATTGAGCCACGTGTCGATGGCCTTGCACATGCTGCAGATCTTGTCCAGCGCAGGTGCATGATGGTCCGGCCAGCCAAACTCCAGAACCTGAAGGGGCATTACGAGGGGCAAAAGTTTTTTTTTTGTTTTAAATTCCTCTTAAACGTGAGCTCACTTGATAGATGTACATGTGTTACGTGTGTCTGGATTTAAATAAAGATAATCCAGCGGCTGAGTTTGTACCTTAGGGTTTAACTTTGATAAATCGCTCCTCCACTCGCTCAGGTTGAGAATCTGAAATCAAAAAGAGAACAAAGATAAACATATACCCAAACCAAATGGTTTGCCATTCAAAGATCCATTTCATTCATTTCTTTGCTTCTGACATTCAGTTATTTGTCATTTACTACCTCAAAGGGTTCCCACACCTTCTTAAACATCAAATTCAATGACTTTTCAAGGACTCTCCAGGCCTAATTCCCTCAAATTTAAGGACCTGACACAGCATAGTAAGTAAAGAAAATATTAAAACACCTTTAATTTTTATTCTAGCACAAAATATATAAATTCAAGCACTTTCAATGACCCATATCTATTTATATCTATTTTCAAAAACTTTCAAGGCCTTGATTTTCTCCCCCCTCAAATTCACAAACTTTCAAGGATTTCAAGGACCCGTGGGAAACATGACCTCATCAATATAGTGATAATATTTAGTATCACTTACAGCCTAGATTGTGAGATTGAAGTGCAATATTTAATTTGAACAGTAGTTATTACTGCTACTCAAAGCACTAACAGACATGTGATCCATTTTAAAATGACATTTTTTTTGTCCCTCAAAGACCAAAAAATATCAATACAGAGTCACATTGAGACCAAAATCCAAATCACATCATTTGATAAGCTAAAGTGATGAGTTGTGTGTCGTGGATTCACTTGGGGCGTGTCCCTCACCAGATAGTGCTCGCCATGTTTGGACCGCAGCATCGTCGCCACCTCCTTGAGGTTGGTGGTGTAGCTGCGTTCCTCGGCGCCGGCGGGGAAACACACAGAGATGATCCTCTCCGTGATGTAGACCAGGTCCACCTCATAGCTCTCCTCCATGGCCTGGACCACACTCTGACTCCTGGAGGGGCAGAGAGGCGTTTAACTGGATCACCAGGTTTGTTCACTCATAACCACGTTCAATTTTCAAACTTTTTTTACAGCTGCTGTGAGAATATTTCTAGAACTCTCCGATTTCTATCGGGGACTAACGACAGAGTCCACTTGATCAAATATAAACTCCCGCAGCTCACTCTTATATTTCTTGGAGAGGAAAAGATCTACAATCCTTCGCTGACTGTTGACACGACCTCTGCTGATAGCATACAATCTATTTCAGCGGCCAAACAGCGATCCGGTTTATTGGCCGGCGAGCATACAGTAAAGCCCTGCATGAGAAGCAGCCACGCCTGAAGGATAACAGAGGTGGAGCTTACATTCCTAGAAAAAAGGGGAAATATCCAGCACAAACAAATCTTTTTTTTTTTTTTTTAAGGTTCATCATCAAATAGAGTTGAGTGTAGGATCAAAATGGATTATACTTCACAAAAGTTGCAGAATTTATTTCCCTTTTTGTCCAAACAATCGTGTTGTAATCCTAGGAGTCATAGAAAAGATTATGTAGTGAAAATAAAAGGAGGTTTTAAAACAGAACAAAGAAGATGCTCAAATACTTTTTGGTTGAACTGATTATGCTTATGGGAAAATAACCGATTACTTAATTTATTCCATATACCTTCACCATTCCTACTTCTATTTATTCCTGATTAAATATCATCTGCATAGAGAATAATACAATTGTATAACAATGGTGTGTCTTACCGCGACTGCTTTCGCCTTATCTCCACACTCTTGCAGGACCTCGTAGATCCCTGGACACACACACACGCGCAGACACACACACACAGGGTGGGGGAGAGAGAAAGTAATTCATAAGCAAACTGCGTCTGGAAATGATGAGGATGTTATTGAATTACAATCTGACATTACGTATTTGGGAAAAGTCAGATCAAAGAAGCAAAACTGAAACTGTTCTGGAGAAAAAGAAAGACGGAGAGAAAAGAAGAGGAGGAAAAAAAGACGGATAAGAATTAGGAGCAGGATGAGAAGAGGCGGAGGATGAGGATAAAGCAAAAACAAAAGACTTAAAAAAGGAAAGACAAGAGAACAGCAGAAAGGAGGAAAGGAAGAAGAATAGAATATGGGAAAGAAGAAGAAAGAGAAGGATAAAAAAAAAAAAAAAGAAAGATAAATGAGAAATGAAAGAGGAGGATGAAAGAGGAGGAGGATGGAAGAAGAAGAAGAAGAAGAGTGTGTTCCAGGAGAAAAGCATCCAGATTTTAGCGCACTTTAATGATCATTTCCTGTATGTGGTTATCTACTAAGGAAAGCAGGGAAGTCAGGCTGTTTTACTGTGACAGGGCTGCAGAGGGGAAAATGTTTCTAAATATGCCGTACTGTCGAGGAATCGCTGCATAATACATGCTGCAGTTGGCTCTTCCTCTTACTGTTTGTCGGCCCAGAGGAGAACTCGTCTGTGTGTCAGCAGCCATCAAGAAGATGAAGCCATCCAAAAAAGAAAGAGTGACAGCTGGATTTATCTCCACGGACGTCCTCTACGTCTCCCCACAACATCAGGAGTGAGCCTTACTGGTCAAGTGGTGAAACGCATGAAGGCTCTCTAACCATGGCGCAAGGTTAAACACACAGCTCAAAGCTCTCTCCATATTGCTGCCGAGTGGCTTCTCACAGATGAAGCTAATCCCACCCCCAAGAGCCAGAATGGGAAGCATAATTCTCTGTGATTTGACAGGAACCAGATGCTAGGCGGACCGTGGACGCTGGTGTTAGCAAAATGAAACAGCCTGTTCGCATGGGGCTTCGGGGGTGTTACGCTGGTACATCTCACAGCACAGGAACAATCTGTTGTCTTGTAGCAACACGGGTGCATGAACGCCTCGTGAAAGTCAATGCAGCATGTAAAGTGGAGTAAACTCAAACCTGTCCGTTTAAATACATCTGCGGGACTATATCTTATACTGGGAACTTTTGCACATTCCCTGGACAATTTTACACATTTCTGCACAAAACTACCTTCAGATATATTGTACGTATTTTTATAGTATTTTTTCATATTTCTTCAAATCTATATTTATGTTTCTTAATTTTTGTACTTACTTTTATTTAAAATTTCATAGTCTTTTACAATGTTTATGTAATGCAGCAATACACCTTGTAGAAGTAAACCTACGTGGCAATTCTCCATTGTTGTAGAAAAACTATTAAAAACATATATATGATCCTGGGCATTGTTGTGTATTTTGAGTCAATTCTACCTACAGCGTCCCTCTATTCACTAGTACATAAAATATGTATTCATCCGCAGCAAAACAAATAGTCCCGAACAAACTTGCTCCTTACAGAAGGCCGCTGTTCGTGTCCTGTTTGAAACCAAAAGTCAACATTGACTTATTTGAACTTACTTTTGTTACGGAACTTATGTACATGATGTTAAAATGTATTTATTTTAACCCAAACAATGTTCTTTAAACAAAACAACAAAAAAACAGAAATCTGCTCAGGAAGACCATGGGATATAATCGAAAGCTCCAGAACAGCTACTAATTGACTTTATAAAAGGGTTTTGGCAACGGAAAAGCACACATCTTAAGCATGAGATAAGACCTTTCACGACCAGGGTAAAAATAGAAAAAAAACGACTTTAAAAAGAACATTTTGCAGCATTTTGGACTTCCAGAGTGGGAGTGGCCTACCTTGCTGAACATATGCCCCGTGCTCCACCTCCACGATGAACGCAGGCGGGCAAAGCGCCTTCGGATGGAGCTGCCCAGAGGCATGGCTAAAGGCACGGGAACCGCTTCTCTAAGTTGAACTATTTAGAGCATAAAATAAAAACTCAAGTGCTAAAAACAAAGACGCTCCGGTTCCTCATGACAGGAAAATATGCTCGACTGTTTGTGCCAAACTTCATCAGCGATTATATAATACAGCATGATGCATCTTCCTTCTCTTCTTTCCCCTCTCGATTGTCTTCTCCCTACTTTGTCCTGCTTTCTCTCTCCCTCATGCCCACTTTGTATTGTCTGGAACTACTCCTCCCTCGCTCTCATTATCTCTCATTATTTCTGACTCCCTCCCACCGCTTCTCTTGTCTTCCTGACTCCCTTTTTTCCTCCGTTTGTTGACTTGTATGAATATTCTGTATGTTTGTGCATGTGCGCTGAACATGTGTTTGACATTAATTACCCGGAAGAATCTAGTGACTAAAGCTGTACCGAAGCATAGAATATGGAACGAAAACAATATTTATTTTTATGTTCCGTCTTAGTATTTCCCTGTTGCATTAAGCAGTAAAATGGCTACACATTACAACTGTTGTAAAATTGGAAGAAACATTTTATCGCACTTTGCATTATAATCATATACTGTATGCATTATAATCTTTATAAGTAAGTTTAGAATGTATTATAGACATGGGCTAGCAAAAAAAAGACCAGTAATTATGAAGTATTATGATAGTTGACCATATAAGTCATTATAAAATGCTTTATAATATGTTATGATTATTGTGATGAAGCATTATGAATATGTATGAGTGCTAACAACTATAATCACACAGCCAGAATGTATAGATTTGCCATTAAACTTGAAACGAAAGCGATCTAGATGGACGATGGATGATGGATGGATGACAAAACAGGACAAATCAGGACCAAATATTTGGGTTAATGTCCGTACAAAACCCAACAAAATATATACCAGGGGTCTAGTCGTTTTTAGACATTTTAATGCGTAAGTGTTACATGTTCTTCTTCTTGTTCTTGTTCTTGTTCTTGTTCTTGTTCTTGTTCTTCTTCTTCTTCTTCTTCTTCTTCTTCTTCTTCTTCTTCTTCTT
>CALSCE010010776.1:9614195-9653283 GCA_943593645.1 Bovichtus variegatus | reverse complement strand
CTTCTTCTTCTTCTTCTTCTTCTTCTTCTTCTTCTTCTTCTTCTTCTGTGTAAGGTCACAGACTGTGAATTAATCTCCAGGCAGACTGGTGTACACAGACCAATCTGTGTTTATAATCTCGCTCTGAATCACTGCCGCAAGTTCTGCTGCCGATCTAAACATTCTGACGCAAACACTGACTCATTATCATGACTCACAAAAGAAGAAGAAGAAGAAGAAGAAGGAGAAGAAGAAGGAGAAGAAGAAGAGAAAAAAGCAGACAGAGATGCAAGACATCAGCGCTGCTTTCATCTTTTGAATGAATGTTGCTTCTGGTTTCATGAAAAAGTAAACAAAGTCATGAGTCCCTTATAATCGAAAAACATTTTTAAACAAGCTAACAAATTCTTGCCTTTGTGACTGCACCCTGGAAGAATCTGTTGGTTTGTTTTTCGCATTAGTCGTGGTTCTCTCCTCTCTTATTTTTCTGGAAGCTTGCCTTCTTTGAAACCCACTGCCCGTGCCCGCACCCTTCATGGTTTAGCAATGTCAAGCTAAACATGCACGCCTAGTGTCGGGCCAGGCCTTGGCAGCCATTCCTGGCACACACCAGACACAATTTGCAGTGAACTGGCAGCAACAGATGTCACGGCAGCTTTCCTCATTTTGTAAGGTATTTACTAAATATTACTTTACACTGGCACAGAGCAGAGAGGGTTAAATCATTTACCTCAGGTCACCTGGCTGTAGTGAATCAGTGGGATGCCACTGGGATATAATCACAGACTTTTTCATTCTTAGGATCGTTAACTTTGTCAATTAAAATGTTTTATTTACTTTTCTGTCTAATTGTTTATCATTTACAGTTTCTATTTCGTTATCACTTCAATTTAGAGAGGGGTCCCTTTCATTTAAAGTCATGTGAGCAGTGTTGGAATGTACTAAGTACAAGTACTGTACTTAAGTACACATTCTAAGTACTTTTTTTACTTATTATTTTCTTTATTATTATTCTCTTTATACTTCTGCTCTACTACATTTTGGAGGGAAATATTGTACCTTTTACTCCAATAAGTTGATCAGATCATTAATACAAAATATATATCAACTATAAATGATGATATATTATTATTATTATTATTATTATTATTAAAGGCTAAGATACCAAGCAGTATATAAAGTCATTTAATTGATCATTTGAATTACTTGCAGATTCAGATCATTAATACAAGATATATATCAACTATAAATGATGATATATTATTATTATTATTATTATAATAAATAAATAGATACCAAGCAGTATATAAAGTCATTTAATATTAATATGTAAGATAAAATTACCATTTACCAGCTGCATCATAAAAGCAATAAACACATTAATACTCTGAAATGGGCCATTCTGAATCATGAGTATTTATATATATATATATATATATATATATATATATACTTTTGGTACTCAAAGTATATTTTGATGCAAATACTTTTAAAGTAAAAATTTTAATTTAGGACTTTGATTTAAGTATTTTGACACTGTGGTATTGCTACTTTTACTTCAGTAAAATATCTGTATTTAAGCCAGGTGCCACCCCGCAGCAGCAGCTCTGATTGGCTGGCTGCTATGTATTGCATAGTGCTGCCACCTTCTGCGGTGTGCAGGAACACGGAGTATTAATTGAGCATACTTAAACACAGGAAAACATCATTATTCCTGTGCCACACTCCGGACTCCGTACCTTAGATTGTAGAAGAGAGAACACCCAGAATGTCATAAATGTATGTGCAAAAAGGGTGTCCACATACATTTGGCCATATACTGTAAATAAGCATTGTTATTCCAGCTCGTTGCTGCATAACAATAACAGCATTTATGAATGAACTTTTAAAGCATGTCTCTTTGGCATTAACGCTAATAAAGAAGAGGTGTTACTCACCGGTGTATCTACATGCTTTAATGCCAGCTGAGGAGTGGGAGGCTGGAGAGAGAAGTGAGACAGAGGCAGTGGGTTAGTCATTGTTTCTCTCACAGCGAGGAAGAAACAACATGGTGAGTGAGAAGGATGAGAGAGAGAGAGAGAGAGAGAGAGAGAGAGAGAGAGAGAGAGAATATATCTGGCTGTCATTCAATCAACCTCGAAGAAAAATATATTTTTATCTCTGTGATCCAGGCACATACTGTACAAACTCAAAGTCCATATCCTGGCTGGGCTCAACTTAAATGGACTATCTCTCTCTCTCACACACACACACACACACACACACACACACACACACACACACACACACACACACACACACACACACACACACACACACACACACACGTTAACAAAAATAAGACACAAGACACTGTGTTGATACTCAAACTAAATGTGCTTTTTGGAAAAAGCCAGAAACTGATTTTGTTGGGCTTTAGCAGCATTTAATAATCTAATAATTTTCTTAAAATGCAATAACTCCAGAAAGTGTCATAAACCTCATCAAAAATGTAATAAAACGCAATAATGTAGCCTAATAACTTGACTAACAATGTATTACAATGTCCTGACTGATATTGTAATAACATTTCGTCGATAATGTAATACTATATTGCATTGTGGGGAACTTATTACATTTCTCATGGATATTGAATGTTTTCTGTAACGTTAGCCATCTTCTTCTGAAGTTGTCTAATCTAAGATCCACTCTGGTCTAATCAGGGTTGATAACTGTTTTTTTTTGGCTGGCGAGTGAAGCAAACAATTGCATATTTGACCCTCCATTTTTTTTCTACATTATCAGTCGGGACATTTTAGTACATTATTGGGTTTTATTACATTTTTGATCAGGTTAGGTGCAAGTTTTATTACATTTCCAGGCGTTATGACATTTTGAGGAAATGATGACATTATTGGTCTTTACTTTGAAATAGTAGTTTGAGTGAAGATTAACTTGCTATATTTCTTCCACACACATCTCATGACCTACCAACAAACATATTGTTATTTAAATTATAGCAATGTCCGAATTATGATTGTGGTTAACATGGCTTTTAGTTTCGGTGCTGGTTATAAAAAAGAAAAATTCAAGGCAATATCTGCTGAATTTCATAGTAAGACAGGCCAAATTATCATCTGAAAAATGATCTGGTCAAAATGTGGTGGGGAGAGGCAGAGATGTAGAAGCAGAGACAGTATGTGGGAAGTGGAAAGAAAGTATGTGACGGAGACAGAGAGAAAACACACACACACACACACACATGAACACACACAGAGTTTGACAGTGATCTATGTGTTAAGGAAAATCTCTTAACTGAGTTAAGTACTGCGTCTTAGGCTGATGTGAGCTCTATAAACAAAACCAGGGACTGTTTAACAAGCTGCTACAGTCCTTTAAAACGGCCAGCGGCCAAAGTAAATAAGTGAAAAGTCGTTACTGTGGCTTGGAATGTTCCTAATTTGGTCATATCATCCGTGGTTAATCTTGAAAATATAAAACAGGACTGGCTGTGCACTTTTTATTTGACTATATTAAGTAGAAATCAGGAGAATGATCAAATTGCTATCCCTGCTGCTGCTCTAATCATGTCCCACAATTTGCTGAGCACGCATTCTCTATGGAAAGTGAACGAAAACTCCCATTTCAAGCTCATTAAATCGAGAATGACTCAAGCCCGAGTGTTGCACTGCGTACATTTTGTCTTGTAAAGGAGCAGCCCCTAGAGGAAAGGAGAATAATCACTCTGACTGCAGCTCAGTATCTGTCCTCTTTTAAACAGCATCACACCAACTCAGCCGTGTAAGATACTTCTGAGGATCTTTCTCTTGGTTTCTGTGCTTCAGCTGTATCACACAACTTAGTGCACAGTATGATGCATGTGCTTAAGAGCCCAGTTCAAAATCTAGCAAGGGAATGTTATCGCAGGTCCTTTCTACATCTCTATTCTCTACTATCTTCTCTCAAATTAAGGGAAATAACTGCCCCAAAATCTAAAAATTGTTTGTGAAAGAATAAACACAACTGGTCCAAAGTGAAAGCTCAGAAAAAATGAAAAAAAAATAAGTTTAAAGATACCCTGTGGAAAGAATATTTAATTTATATCTGATTCACATTCCTGCCGATGCTCCCACCCTCCACGGATCTACGGTCAGCAATGGCGCACCAACGAAACGCAACGACGCGCCAACAAAGGACGTGAAGAATAAACTGCTATGAAGTAAACATGGATGTGAAAGATGCAAGACTGAAACTTTCCAGGCAAAAAAAAGGGAAATGTATTCAACAGGTTTGTTAGACCTCATTGTTATAATCAGAATCCGGTTTAGTTAAGTAGGTTATTCACTTACGAGGAATTTGCCTCGGTGTTTGGTGCGTACAACAAACATAAATATAGAATAGAGAAATGACATAAAAAATATTAAAAAGATACTCTAAAATATATGACAACAAATATGTTCAATATAACAGTATTTGTAATGAGGGAGCTGTGCAGTTGTGTGCAGATTGTGCAACATAATATCCATCTTGGATCATTCCAAAAATGCATTTTGGTGAGTAACAATAAATCCAAAAATATTGTTTGTTTACAAGAAAACTCCACAAGGCGCCTTTAAGGTCTCACAGAAACATCTTTGCATATTATCTTTTAAGTTTCCTAAATATGACATTTGAAGTGCACAGTTTGGTTGACTTGTTCCCATGTTACTAAGTAATTGAGTACATATTTAATTCTGATTGAGCTAACAGCGCACTGTCAACGTTATTATATAAGGTTATATAATAGCTGTGAGGCAAGTAGTGTATTTTGTTCGATTTTTTTTTTAACCTTTTTAAAAGCCCAAATAAACTACTGCCCAGTGACACGCCATCATTGTCACTGCCGGCATCGTCACCATCAAACTCTTATCACCCCCTGAGCTGACACCAGGACACAGAGGGTGTTGTGTTTGATTTGTACGGACAGGATTTCCCTTTGAGGACACGGAGGAAGCTCTTATGGTTATAGCCTCCGACCTTTGACCTCACAGTGCACAGTGGTTCTGCCACAATTCCACGGAGGATCACTGCATTATGACGGGGATTGCAGGGGTCAACAAGGTCTTTGTGCGCGCACGCACACACAAACACGTTACACAAACACGTTACACACACGTTACACACACACACATGCACACACACACACGCACGTTACTCACCAGCTCATTGTTGGTAGTTATTTGACATGACGTGGTGACCTGTGAAAGGAGAAACAGAGAGGAAAAGCATTGGAGGAAGCTGAATTATGTGACCTTTAAGTAGATCACGTTACAAAAAGAGGAGAGGAGCAGCAAGGAGAATAATTCGACAAAACCATCTTCGCGTCTCAAGTACTTTCGGGCTGTGTTTTAAAAACACTAGTGTAAGAAGTGTGTCTATTTTGGTAGAAACAGGGAGGGAGAGACATCTCTGAGTGTTTCCTCCTGAATGCCTGAGTATTCCCTTAATCACCCTCAGCAGTACAGAAATAACCACTGCCTCATAAAAAAGCCTCTTTTTCTCTGTGTGGGAAACATGTCAGGGCCACTCCAGGAAAACTTACAATCGGCACTGATTCGCATTGAGAGAGAATGCTTCTTGTAAAAGTCAGAAAACAACTGAATTACGCTGTCAGCGTTAAACTACGACTTTATAATTAGTTTTTCCGCATGATGTTTTTGTCTGTCTGAGAGAATCCAGGCAAAAACACATAGCGCCTCATCAAGCATGTCTAAAGCAATTCCACTAATAACAACTAAGGTCAGACATCGTGTGAAAAGTCCCATTTTCATTCACAGTGTACGTATCCTTGCAGCGGAGGGCAATATATCCCTACCTGCTCTGTGACTCCACATGCACCTTTAACACATGTCAGACCATGCTCACTGTGTCAGATTAGGTGATGATAGTCCTACTTTCCTGCTGCAATTTGGCAGGAAGACCTGGCAGATTACATGTCGGACACTGACCAATCATGGTTCATCTGTCCAGACGTCTTTCACGATTTGTGTGACGTCCGTAGGTGATTCGGAAAAACGTGCGAGAAACTGGCTTTACTCTTACACCTGCAATATTATATAAAAAATTTGAAATTGGGCTTATTCTATCTCGTGAAGGATAGAATAAGCCCGATTGCATGGGTGGGATATGGTCACAAAAACACTCGTTTCCTCTGTAAAATGTCAGAGAATGATGAAAAATGCCAAATTTGCGAACGTGATATCATTAAGCGTCCTTTTTTTTCTGACCAACAATCAAAAACCCAAATATATTCTGTTTACTATCATATATAAGACAAAGAAAAGCTGCAAATCCTGCCATTTGAGAAGCTGGAACCATCAAATATTTTGTATTTTTGCTTGAAAAACAACTAAATCGATGAATAAGTTATCAGAATAGTTGCAGAACAATCAACTAATTGTTTATCAACCCAGGCTATGACCTCTAACTTAAATGATCCACTATCCTGTAAAAATAGCACTATGCATATTGTATTTAAAGTTTAAAAAAAAACTATAATTTCATTAAACAGCGTTGAACTACGACTGGGACTGCCAGTGGTTCTTTATTGCAGTCAACCAGCAGATGTAATAACATTTCAAAATGCTCCGTCAGGTGATAATGACTCACAGTTAATGTTGATTCCTTGGCATTAGCACCATAAAAACCAACATGCAGCACATTGCTGTAGTAGCCCTGATCTCAGGTCAGATGTATTGCTAGTGATGGAAAGAGGTTGCACAGCCTGTTCTCTCCCTTCCTGCGGAAAATCATTTCACCACGTCCCTCTTTGCAATGCAGATATAATATAACAGACACAACAACAAATACAACTGGGTGGCACAGCAGCACTATGCAGAGTGCAGGCCCGGTACCTGTTGCCAGACCTCCCAGCAACAGTATCACTTGTCCCCTAATTATATTATCACCTTAAAATTAGAGCGGTATTGATTTCCTGATGTTCCAATGCTACATGTAGCATCTTTAAATAGCGGGCCATTCTGGTACTCAAAACTGTTTGCTCATAGTATCCATGACAGGCGAGTGTGGCTCCTAATAGTCTGCATCACCCTGTGCGCCACACAACACCGATCGCCATGCATAAACAGGCCCTCCGTGGCAACACGAGCGACTTCATATGACTGTGTTTACTTCCGTGTGCACAGATAAACATGCACGTTAGAGTGCACGGATTCAGACGGGTGGACGGATGTTTACGAGCAGAGAGATGAGAGCGCGCTATCAGAAGACAACAGACGCAGGCGGGAAGGAAGCCGCCGTAATTAGTTTGCTCTGGGAAAACAAAAGACTCATTGACTTTGTAATGCTATCATCAAGCGTATCAGAATACAGTAGTGGGATAACATCGCGGCGCAGCAGATCCCACCCGGTGCATGCTGATATGCAATGTGGTGGCATCAGTCCAGCAGGCAGGGCTGATGTGTGATGTGAGCTATGTGCTCCAGTAATGACAGGAAGAAACTGACCACTGAACTAACTACAGGGACAGCCCCCTGGAGCAAATCAGGGTTAAGTGCCTTGCTCAGGAGCACAATGGCGGCAGCACCATCACAATACTTGAACTTTGAAACTCTGACTACTAAACCACTAGACTACCACCACCCTTATCTTTGGGTTTTGGACAATACAACAAAACATTTAAAAGATTCACTATTTTCACTTTTTTGACATTTTATAGACCAAACGATTAATCGATGAATCTAGAAAGTAACCAGCAGATTATTGGTTATGGAAATTCAATTTTAGTTGAAGCCCTCGCGCTAAGTTTCTATGTTGCATTACTGGCACCTTAATATGTAAACACGCTTTGTTCTGCACACGGCACCTTAAAATCAGCCATGGAATGCCATTCTTAATATAATAAAATCTGACTTTAAAAGCCGACATTTGCAAGCCTTCATCAACCCCCCCCCCCCCCCCCCCCCTCCCAAGGCGGTGTACGGAAATAATTTTCCAGACCAAATCTATGTGGCTCAAACAATCAGTGGTTAAGATGACGGCTTAATATCCAGTATTAAATAAAAGGCCGACATCAGCTGGACCTTGTCCGTGTGCATGCATGTGTGAGAGAAACATACCATGGAGGCCGTCATTTTGAAGTTAATAAAGTGAATGAGTTACAACTGTTTTCTGCTGCAGGTGCAAAAGGGAAAGTTACGTTCAGTTTTTGTTGGAACCGTTTTAGAGAATTGTTGATTCAACTGTATGGTCAAGGTAACTCTAATCGACCGGAGCTTCACAGAGGCCAACTGAAGATGCAGTTGCGAGTACCAGAAGCCAGAAGCGAGTCCGCTCATGCTCGCTCTTTACAGTGCCTGCACTACCTGGGGCCGTGGCTGACATTCATATATCAGTGTTGACGGTCCCAGTGGCCCCGGGGCCTCGTAGCAAGCATCTGCCTTTATTTACAGCTGACAGGGCTTGTTCTGTGCGCTGTACTGTAGCATACGCCAGCAAATGTCCTGATGATGACTCCCTCCAGTATTGATGTAAAGGTCAGAAGGGTATAGTGATGACTTTGAGTGTCAGTTGCAGAGAAACCAGGGGCCGGCTGCATAAAACACCTTAAGTTTTCTCTTAAGTGTGACACGTACATTCTCCTTACTTAACGGTGTTGCACAGGAGGGTTTCCTTAGTAAAGGAAAAACGTTAAGGCATTTACTGCATTGAAAGAGATTTTACAGCGGTACAATTTTTACGATTTTCTTGGAAGACCATCTGTTGGCTTGCACCTGTGATCACTGTTATAGTCTCATAAAGTTGGCCTATAGATAGTAAAAAAAAATTGGCAGAAGAAAAGAAGACTGGAAAACCAGATTTGTTGGAGGAGGAAAAGATTATTTGTTGGTTATTTTATTTTCAAATCGATTAATTTGTCATCGTTAGCGTATCCATTGGGTCGCGGGACACTGCTTTCGGGATGCGATCATTTTCTACATTTTTCGCCATTAACCGAGCCGTGTCGCAGATCGTCATAGTTTTTTCCTAAATTGCTTGCTACGGTCTTTTGTGCTACGGTTTAACTAACTTTTGAGGGGTTCCTTAAGTATAAGTACCAAGTTAAGGAGAAAACCTTAAATATTAAAATAATATTTTAGGTGTTCTGCGCAAACCGGCCACTGATTATTGGTCAGGTCCCAGCCATATGAATGCTGAATTCTTACTTTAAGAACATACATGTGTGCGTGTAGGAAGGTTTTTCAAGGAATCAGACACATTGCTTGTAAATATTGACATCACATGATATATTTAGCGAGGCAGTCATGACAGCTGGAGCAGCAGACCGAGAGAAAATGCAGACTTCATATTCACACAATCTTACATTCCTTCAAACAACGTGTCTCAGTGCTTAATATCCGCATCACCATGCAACCAAGTGAGAGAACAACAGCTACCCTGATTCATCCATATATGGTGGGTGCAGCTGGACGCCAGACTAATACAGGCTTCACGGGGTTTTTACCAGCTCAGACGGATAAAAGTGTAGGAATCTCAGAGAGGCCCTGCCACACGCTTCAGCATCGGTCCAGACACCTGAACTTCATCCTTCTGTAATTGTTTGGGGAACCGCATTTGTGCAATCTCAAAATCTTACTTTCAGGTATTTTTGGGATTGCTCAATAAGGAGAAAAGATGAAAAAAAAAAAAAGGCAGGTACTAGCCTCTTTGTTGCTTCTTTGTCCGTGCATCTTTTCTTCAGCATATGTACCATAGGGACATTTCTTGCAACTGAAGATTTGATGAATGTTGATCTTTTCTTTGGCCTCTAAATGGGTCTCCCCGATCACTTCCCAGCAAAGTGACCAGCACACCACAAAGAAAACTCCAACATCGAGTGAAAGACAGTCAAAGTGAGTTAAGGCTTTCAAACGGGGAGCTTATAATCTCATCGAGTCACGAGGGGCGTCTGGGAAGCCACTGAACTAGAACAAGGAGTCAAGCGAGCCACCGGGGGGCCCCTCTGCAGCCTCAACCCAGCCGAGAGGCCTCATTAAGGGGCAAACAGAGGTGAGCTGAGGCGGGACGTTGTTGAATTACCCGCAGCAAAGGTCAAATGTCTCAGGTGAGTCTCGACAGCTTCACGGAGCTTCCCTCCTCTGTCTTGATCTCCCCTCCTTCACAATGAGAGCGTGGATCAGCGAGAGCTTTAATGATTTCAGCAAAAGTGCTGCTCAAGTACTCAAGTGGGTTTATATGGAAATGGAGAGTGCAGGATATCAAAGCAGGACTCTCGAGCTCGGTCCACTGAGTTGAATCGCTGTATAATGAGTAAACGTGCTGCAGTTCAAGCAGGATAGTGATGAATTATTTTCTCTTCACTCACACACTTTAAACAGGCTGGAACAAGCATCCTCAGATAACCAAGGAAGAAGAACCAGCAAGCTTTGCATTCTTTGTTTGCAATTTGCTAAACAATAAGGGCAGTAAGCTTGCATCATCAGTGCATTTATTGTTTGTGCTTTTTGACACGAAAAGTGTAAGAAAACACATTTTTTTCAGTAGAAGTTTAGGTTTTTTGTTCCCGTTTGATGTTCATACTTTGGGAAAGCTGCAGTTTTCCCACAGATTTATGCCCTTTTAACCCTCTGACTGAGTAATAATCACTCTGATCTTAGTTGATCTATTTCAGCCTAACTGATGGGAGAAAGCGTGTTTGCCACTGTGCATAAATCATCGCATTGGCTCCAATAAATAAGCCTGCCATTGGTCCAACCACACTCAAAATTCCTCAAGCACTCCTCCTGCCCACACAAGAGCCACTGCCGCGCTGATGGCAGTTTGCCTGAGAAAGTAAATTCTTCACTTTCCAAACGGGGGCCAAATAAGGACTGAAGCTCAAACGGCCCCTTTGGAAGGGATTTATACATCGGCTGGGTTTCTGTTTAACTTGGAAAGCTAATAAATCCGCCGAGCGCCGTGATGGGGAAGAGCCTGTTCCTTTCTCGCTTTGACATTTTGACATAATGTCAAGTGTGTAACGCGGCATGTTCGACTGGGTGGCAGTGTGTCTCTGGCAAGAGTGCGCTGGCAGTGTCGAGTGATGCCGTCAGTGGCTGAATAATATCTGATGCACAATTTAGAAAGAGAGTTAAATCAAGTTGCAGTAAAAATAATGGCAAGATAAATGACTCAGACGCAGAATGCTGCCAAAAAAGAATAATGCGTGGGAAAGTTGTACCACTAAAATGTATAAGAGAGTCACTGTTTCAATATCTTTTTAAACAGAGAATCCACTTTGTAAACACATGTTAATACTTTATTAGCTATTTGGTGGATATCTAAATGTGGAACAAAATACTGTGAAACCTGTTTTTCAGTCTGGGCTGGCCCATGAAGTGCAGATAGCTATTTCAGAGGCTTTTGCACCCAAACAGGATGGAAAGGCTGGTATGTATGCACATGAAGTCTAAATAATTCTTTTTGTAAAGTAGAATCCATCAACACCCGGTAGCGTGGTCTTCTCACAGCATGGAAAAACATCCTGCGATGGTCCAACAAATGGCAAGACTGTGACTGGACGAAGAAAAAACAACCTTGGAAATCTATCAAGCAGCAAGTTCCCAGTCATCTCGCGAAGAATCCACCATCGAAATCTTTTATTCACACGAGAACAAAATCACTACCACATGGTTAACACACCGTTAATCGGCAGACAGGCACAAGCATTTGCTGCTACCCTAAATGGTTCAGACAAAATATACCACAACATACAGAAGATTATTTACAATGAGTTTCATCATCGTGGATTGCTTCTTATTTCAACTATTTGGAATTGCCAGTGAGCTCAGATTTACGTCCAACAAAGGCACTGACATTATTTCACCTCGGAACCGACATGCCGATGTGGTTAGCAGCCCAAAGGAACTTCATCAAGTGGACGCGAAAGAGGCCAAAGACCATGGATCACTGAGGAAGCAGCTATTTGGTCATGGTCAAGCCACAGTGAGGGGTGAGCGAGCTGTGGCTTGGCTGCTTCACCCCTTGTACGGTTTCAACACAATAACTGTGAGCTACAGACGACAAAAAACCCCATTAAACAGGGAAATGATGAATATCAGATGTGCACTTGTGGCTCACTTTGGACACAGGTTGAAAACCTCCAAATGTGAAAGAGTGGGGCTTGACCGCATATCATAAATGTTAGGTCATTTTAATCGTGGTTGAACATTTGGCAAGGGTTTAAAACTGACATTCACCTGAGTCCAAACTCGACTCGTGGGAAACATTCTAGTAACAGCAATTTAGTGACACTTCAAAGGCCAGGCTTACTATGGAAGTTGAAAACAAGCATGTTTTCATCATTACTAGATGGAGCCGATGTTGGACGGTGCTGATGGGTCTGTTCCGGACAGCTTTCGGCTATCAGTTCCTGGTTAATTAGGGGTGGCTACAGGATGCTTTCTCTCTCATTCCACCACTAATAGCACAGTCAAGCGAGAATAGAGAATCAACGCCAAGCCAAAATCAATGGTACACAAGCAGGAAAGTGCAAAAAAATACAGCCTTACTAGAACACAAGATGCTCCAAAGAGTCCAAAGCAGATGCTCTTTAGCTGCAATTACTTCTATGAAAGCCTCAATGCGTGTCTGCACTTTCCTTACGAATGTGAATCTAAAAAGTTTGTGTTACCTTGTATTGAAATTTTCTTTTAAGCTTAACTTGCTTTTTAGTTTTTCCTTGCCAGCCTGTCACTTATTGACAGAAATAAGTTAGTGGGTAGGCCGAGCCTTGGCCTCTCGTGTGGTTGCATGTTAAATGCCATCCTCCCTGGTCACTTGCTTTTATAACACTTCCTGGCACATACTTTAAGGCTGACGCAGGATCTTGCAGTTTACACAGTTTGCCAGCCACACTTTGTGTTTGTGTGCACTTCTCTTGAAGCCTACGGTAGAATATCTTAAAATTCAATCTGAAAAGCAAATGTGATGCGTGACATAGCAAAACAAATATCTGCACAAACATGTGAGGAATTTCTATTTGGCAATCAAAGTTCTGAGGTATCTACTTTGAACCTTTCAAGATGATTTCCTGCAATTTATGGTATGTTTTCCTCAAGATCTCTAAAGGCTGCCAACACTTCACTTCTCTGATGTGTCAAAGATGAACTGCCCTGAGGTATTATATTAAGGGATGGGAGAGACAAATAGTTCGAGAATGATAGATCTACAGGGAAAGCAGTCTATAAGCATCACTCTTAGAGAACATCTTCCTGTTATGAGGCACGAGGGAGACATGAGTTAGGGCTCTTTAGGCGGTTTAAGAGGCTTTCTGGGCAAGGTGGAGAAAGTGGTAGAGCATTTCCCTCAAGACTTAGGGCTAATTTGAAAAATGCAACGCCAGGGCATGAGCCTCAGGCTCAAGGTTATGTAATGTCTTCAAATGAAATTCAAAAAGTCTTCAAGAAAAAGGCAGTTTGATTTTGGCACCATCATAAAACTGCATTCCTTCCCGTTGTTTTGACTCTTAAGTGGGAGACAGGACATACAAGCCTCACGACCTCTTGACCATTCATGTTTAACTGCCATCCGTGTATTAGCTCAAGGTCAAAGGTGAGTGATTGCCATCATCAGTCTGCATCCTCTCTCAAAGGTGTCAGAAAGAAACAGTGTGAGAAAAAGCGAAGGTGAAGAAAGGAAAATAAGAAAAAAATCAAAGAATAAGACATTTCCTGCAAACATTCTACTTGACCAATTGCTCTAATGCCAAAGCAGATGCGCTGAGAGGGAAAGCATGCGTTAGCCTGGAGTGTTGACCAGTCGCTCCGTGTCTCTGTCCCGACTCTTGCCGCCACAAATCACGGGTCATGAAAGGCTGCAGAGCCTCAAACAGCAACTCAAATGAACTCTGTCTGTCCCCTTCCCATGGGAGAAACTTTCCCATGGCACTCGCCTACATCCAAAACATGCAGAGTAAAGCATCTTGAAAGGACATCCAAAAAAAAACCTTTCTTGTTGTAGCTACAAAACTCCAGTAGTCTTTGTATGCACTAAAAACAACTCAAAATCCAGCTTGAGGTGCTTTTTCTGAAGACCCATTTTAAGCTATGAAAGAACGCAAAGAACTACAACTTCAGAAAATGCATTCAACATGTAAACTACAGATGGAATACACTGCAAACTATTTTTTTTGAACTGAAAATCTACTACAGAAGTCTTACCTGCACACCGGTGCCACTTTTTCTCACGCTCTCTCCCCCTCTGCCTTGTTTCTACTTCTGCTTTCTCCCTGCCTTCAGACCCCCCTCCAGGAGAGAAAGAGGGCAAGAGAGGGAGTACCAAATACAGACACTTTCCTCCTCCTCCGCCCCTCTCGCTCAAAACAACAGCAGTAATCCCAAACGCGTGCCAGAGAGCTACTGAACTCGATTCTGTGTAAATGCGTGCGCGCATGTGGATGTCTGTGCAGCCTCTGGACTGGACCAGGATACACTCTTTGTACTGCTGGCTTTGGTTCCTCCCGTCAACTGCCAAGAAATTTTTAAACACGCTATATAAGGCCAAGAAAGTGGCTTGGGGCTCCTTATGATTCTGGTACCCAAAACGAGAGAGCAAAAGCCGTCCGGGGGCAGACAGTAACCGTATCCCTCTGTATCCCTCCCTCTACTAACCCACTCTGTCTGTATGTTCCTCTCTCTCTCTCTCTCCTTTTCCTCATAGCCCTCTCTGTAGCTGTTGACGCATGCTTGACAGAGGGAGTGAGAGGGAGAATGGGACCGAGAGAGAAGGGATATCTTTTCTGTTCTTGTGTATGCAAAGACATGTCTCTCAATTCCAATTGATCTATTTTATTTTAGGGAGTATGGACATTTTATTTTAACATGTAGTATTCACTATGATTATATTTGTATATATATTTTGTCAGGTAAACTGATAATCTTAAATGACAAATGTCCTTCCAGATGAATAACGGAACATAGAAAGTGCATAAAAATAAGAATGATGAATTATTCTATATATAGTCTACTACCAGTTCGGTTTGTTTGTCTGTCTGTCAGCAAGATTACGGAAAAACTACTGACCCAATTTTCATGTTTCAGGAAACATACTGGAAGGGTGTCACATGAGCCAAGGAAGAACACCTTACGTTTTGGACGAGATCCAAATGACAGGTCGGATACATCGTCAACATTGCGTGATAGGGCATTGGTGCTTCAATCATGTGCCATCAGAAGATAAATCTGGAAAATTTGTTCCATTACGACTAAAATCTCATGAACACACCGAAGTCTGAAGAACGACTTCCCATCTCGGAAAATTGGACCATCCGAGGAGCACGTGGATGCACCGTCGGCCTTGGTGGAGTACGCACTCTCGGAGTCTAGATTTCCAAAGCATTTATTTGTCAAATGAGTTGTGAAATGAAAACAGTTCGAGTTGGAGAGAGGTTGCACAGCTGTACTTGAACCCGTAGCTACGATCTGTAAGGAAGCACATGTATGCACATTTACTCCACGGCAGAAATCGGAGGTCAACAGACCCCTAGATCCCTCTATTCTAAAATACTTGGGAGGAAAATATTCGGCAGTGTCCTGTTGGGTTTTTAGCACCCGGGGTGAACTTAGCTCTTGACCTCCAGACAAGAACTGAGGTAAATTAGGCCATCAGTCATCTGCTAGCACCCGGTTATTAGGCCGCCCGTACAGTTTGTCTGCCAGCTCTATCTCCCGACTACCGCGCTGCAAATATACCGCTGAAGGGCGTCGCTATGGAGACGTGCTGTGATGGCTCTTTGATGTGACGCGTTTGCGCCGGGGAAACAGACTTGCCTCTGTGAAGGGGTGCTGAGGAATGAGGAGGCTTGGTTTTCGTGAATGTGCGTGTGTGTTTGTGTGCACACATGTGTCTCATCTTTTCTCTCTCTCCCTCACCCTCTCTCTCTCTCTCTTGTTCTACCTTTTTCACTTTCATGCTTGGATAGTTACTCTCTTTTCCATGCCAACATTCTTGAACGCTCCTCATCCCTGCTTCTATGCACGTCTTACTGTGTTTTTGGTCTTGCTCCGTGCACTTTCTTCCTTTGGAAGATAAAGCAGATAAAAAAAGAGAACCCTAGAACAAAACAAAAAAAGCCTATACAACACCACTGAAAAGGAGTCATGGAAGCCTGTTGAGGGGCAAATTGCAAAAGGGACTTTGTTAGCTTTTTAATGAAATTTTTCTTTTTTTTCTTCTTTCTTTTTTTTTTTTTCTTTTTACTCTCCGTTTCCATCGGCTCTGAAAAGTGAAGCAAATGCGATGTGCCTTAAACCTGAATTCGCTGTAATATCCAGCAGGGGGCGACTCCACTGGTTGCATAAATGAGTCTGATTGGATAGAAGTCTATGAGAAAATGACTGGTTTGGGTGTTGGTGTGAAACACCTTTCAGTGTGTTTTCACTTCATGAAAAGTTCACTGTAACATTTCGGTCGCATATAAATGTCTTGTTCAGCATTAGAATATGCTTTGCTCCACCCTCTCGTGTCACTTCTGGTTCTAAAAATCCTATATTTTACTATTTATATTTCTTCCTCTCCGCTTTAAGCCACCCCCCGCCCCCCCATGCTTGCATACACACTCACAAAACCCTACACACTAGACTGCCCTGCACCCCTGCTAATACACACACCACGCACCATAATATTTAACACTTGTTTACTTATTTTTTTCCCTGTCATGTCCCCTAATGTATTAATCTATGACCTGTCGTTTCTCGAGTCACTAAATTTATTTCTTTATTTTTTTTAAATAGGCAAACTCAAGGCTTCAAAATCATAGTCAACAAACCAATGGGTGACATCACAGTGACAACGTCCACTTCTTATATACAGTTTATGGTTTATACATTCACAGTAAGTGGTCAAATGCGGTTGCCCTCGTGCCTCCTGAATATTAAAGGGCTTCTGGGTTGCACTTTAAAGAGCATGTCATTTGCCAGAGCTCTAATTAAAGGCCTCTTCCAGTTTTCACACATCCACACATGTTAGGAAGTGGATTAAAATGTTAGGATGCCAGGATTAAAAAGCCAGACCCCACAACACTTGACCTCAAAGGAGGCCCAGTTTAGCGACAAATAAATGAGCTTTAAAGTCATTTTGTGACATTAAAACTCTGCTGTTCCAGGTGCAGACCTAACTTCTTTAAAAAATGCTTAGCTGTTTCTTGCACATCAGCGCTTGTGTGATGTAAACTGCAAGTGAGCTCAGCTTGACAGAAAGGGATTTTGGGCTAGTAGAGATGAAACGGGACCGTCTGAGTCTCCTCGCTGCAATAATATCCCCTGGATTTTCTTTTGCATGACAAAAGAACTATTGAATCTGCTAAAAATAGAAATTCAGCATGTGACTGGGTTGCCAAATCAGCTTCAAAACATTAAAAGCTTTAATACAAGGATGTACTTTCTTAGCTCGAAATTTGGAGAAAAACCTGTTAATTGATTAAACCCCTGGTTGATAAAGCACATGTTCCCATTCATGTCATTGTAAACCTGTGGTTAGGTAATGTTTAAAGATACTTAAATTATCTTCTCATGACACTTTTGCAAAGAAAATGGCCCCTTTGATTTAGAGTCTTGCCTGGAAAACAATTTTGCAACATGTTTAGGGATTTTCTTTTCATTTTTAAGATAAATAATAACGTAAAATAACCAACTGCCTTGCCTTCCCACTAAAGAATGGGGAAGAGATGTAAGAGTATGATGCTGAGAGAAGAAACTGCTCTCCACCTGACAGACTGAAGTACATATGTGTCAACAGGAATACGCTCCTTTGGTTTTTTAACATGCCTCATACCCTCTGTTATTTTATTCTTGGACTGCGACCGTGACTCACTTCCTAGTCCTACTGTTTCACCCCTTGTGATCTGTGCACAGCTACAACCACCGGAAGTGGAAAAGCAAGATTACGAGAGCACTTTGTTCGGCTCCAGCTGACAACAGCGATAAGTACATAAGTTGTGAGGTTTTTTTTTTTGTGGTTTACTCACTGAAACAAAATCCTGTTGTGGATGCAGATGAAAATGGTCCCTAGGCCCGAGAAGAACCTGGGTTAAATGTCAACAATTCCCTGCCTGGTCCAGGTTTTGCCCGCTGACCTTTACTGTTATTATTGGAGAAGAGTATAACTGGTTTTGCATAGGTTCTTCCTGTTGTAGGAATGCTTTAGAAATGCATTTTAAAATTTAAATCTACACCTACGTCTGGGAGCCAGCGAATCATCTACTCACCTCTCCCTACAGTCAACTGGTTTCCGGTGCACAACCTAAGTGAGCTAAATTGCTTTTCCTAGGACATTTTCAGTGCTTCGATCCCGAAACCTGAACCTTTAGGGCAAGACGAAGCAGAAATACCTGAACTAAAATGTCAAATTTCCCCTAACTTTACACACGTATTCTAAAGTTTTCCAAACACATTTGTCTCGCAGCTGAGGTAGAAACACATATGGCATGTCAGGCAGCACCACATTGTACTTAAAAATACAAACATGTAAACAGCATTTCTGTGTAAAACGCAGCCAAGTAAGACAAAAGCACCTCCCCGGCATAATTGTTTACATGAGGAATATTCAAAACTTCTTCCCTCACTTGTCTTGTCCAACCCCATCATTCCTCTCCGGCCCGGCCTTCCCTTGCCAAACCTCGCCTGTGTCTTCCAACCCGCCAGCCCGTAGAACAGCACAAACCACTGAAGGGGCATTCCAGGAGGCTCCTCCAAGACATGGCAGGCATAAATCACAAGGAATAAGGAGGACTTGTTTCCATGCATGCTGAGAGAGAACAGTGAGCTTAGAGACGCTATGCTATCCATTCAACACAAGAAAACACGCATACTTGCACACGCTCGTACCGCGGAAATATTGGGTGGACCCTGAATCCAGACAGTGGAGTGTGTTGATTCTACATGAATGAATCAACCCTGACAGCAGTGACACATACGGTCCACAACAGTTGGTTTCTGATTGGGTTCTGCCGTCGATGAATTTAAATTCTAATACAAAGTCTTGTTCAATCACAAGAAGACGCCGAGGCACTCTCAATTAAACACATACCTAAAAACAAAACTCAGAATCAAGCCTTTGTCAGTTGGTGACTCCAAAGCCATTACATTAAAGGCATTTCAACTGTTTGAAGAGAGTACCTTGGTGTTTTCATGTGGTTCTTGTGTCTACATGCATCTTTATCCAAAGAACACCTCAAACAAACTCTATTTGACTTCAGGAAGCGCTCCCAGCCACACATTTTTTTTCAGTCTTGTCCGTCTAATTTATTACACTCAATTTTCCCAGCGTGACTTAAAACACGCCAGAGAATACACAGCTTGAGTCAGGTATTAGGACCCTAACACACCGCACTGTCTAATAGAGCATTCATCTCCAACCCACAACTCGGGTAACCAGCAAGATTTTGGGCGCATCCATCGCTAAGCTAGAACGTCCTCGGGGTCTCAATAACAGACGTCCACACAGAAATGTTTGCGGTTGGACGGAACGGAAAACAGAAACGAATGGTGGCCAGAGACGATTAGCCGTTGTTCATCAAGGCACATTAGTGGACACATCTGTCTTTTGGATGTTCTGTAAAGACATTTTCATAAGCTTTAAAAATGAATGATCGAGCCGCATGTGGTTGCAGATCTTCAGAGAAAGAGAAACATATCACTAATGGCTCATCTGACAACAAGATTACAGAGACGGTGGCGAAATGTTTTATCGACTTTAAGAAGGTGCAATAAGTCAGACTCTTTTGCTTCTCAAGTGAAATGGACATCACTGCTTCAGAAACTCACTTTCCACTTCCTCTCTTTGGAGCAAGAAGCCGCAAGACATTTATGTCCTCTAATAATTGAGAAAATAAAAAAGTAGCTGTACTATTACAATATTTAGCAGGGCGATATACAGTGTTTCATACTAGATATTTCTTGATGTCAATTACAGAGATGCCAGAAACCTTTTATATGTTGTTGCAATTTCTCTGGCCGTCAACAGAGGTCAGTAAATGCCACTTAGTGCTCCAAAGAAACTTTCATCATGCAATCAAAATAGATCATGACATCAAATCATTTGTTCACATTTCATATGTTAATTGTATGCAATTTTTGTTATCTACATGCTATTTCAGACCCTTTACCACACTTTTATGAACTAAATTCCTTGTATTCTAGTTAATTTCATCAGAATTGTGTCAGTTAAAGATTCTAATAAATATTCAGGAATCAGTCTTGAATAATTCACGTGTTATTAATGTGCATTGATGAATGGAAACTCCTAGTAAGGTTGTTAAAACTATAATATTCTCACAAAGAAATACACGACCATGCAATAAATTCATTTAGAATTATTGAATTTTTTTTCAAAACCGTACTTCGTCCATCCTTAATTGCAATAAAAATAACTTCATTGCGTGGAAAAATATGTAAACAAGTAAAAGCTATAAAGCAATCATTACGTGATAGTGGGTACAGCATAGTGCAGACACTTTGTATAAACAAATGACACATATAGTGTCTCACATCATATACTAAGAACATTAACGTTCATCACACACTCATTAAAATCAGAATAGGCTCCATTAACGTGCCATAAAAACACAGAGATGCTGCGTAAAACGTAATAACACTAGCGTTAAAGCAACAACCGTCCTTTAATGTCCTGGTTACTATACGGCCTGAAAAGGGATGTTGCGGAAGCTTGAAATAATAAACACATAAAATGAAATCAATGCAGCGCAGCAGTTTTCTTCACGTCTGGTGAACTGCAAACCGCTGGCGACGACCTCATTGTGCTTCATGACAAATTTACTGTTCAAGGTCAGCGCGGAGTCAGCTGAAGAAAAGCAGCGGCGTCTGCCTAAATCCACACTCGTATTTGCACAAAGACTTTACTTTTCCGTACTTTTACGGCCTGAAACAATGAGCGTGCCACTGCCATACTGTGTCCTGTTTATTTTTATTCGAGGGTCATTTCACTGATAGAGCCAATACAAATGTTTGGTCCCTAGTAAACCAATTTAGGGATTAGCACATTAGCAAATACGGATTAGGGAAATCGTGCCATAGCTGTAATTTTTTAACCAATTTAACCAAATTCAAAACATTTCAATCCTCAAACACTATCAGTTCTTCTCAGACACACACACACACACACACACACACACATTTCCTTTCCAATGTCTGTCACCACCAGAATGAATGACTCATGAGTCTGGCTGTCCTGATTATTCCCCCAATTGCCACCACAAATGGCTTTGCCTGGTTTTAATGGTATTTGGGCGATTTTTCCTCAGATGTTTTGGGAACACACAGCTTTTGTTCCTACAGTAATATTTGGGTAGAGCGATGGTTTTTGGGGATGTTTTTGGGGAAAGGGAGAGGAGGTAAGAATCAGGGCAGACTGGGGAGGAGAGGAAAAGAGAAGAGAGACATTTCAACGTTTCTCCCCATCAGTCACAACTAAAACCACCAAGAATAGCCTTGTTAGGCTCTTCCCCTCCACCCTTTCCCTCCCTTCTCTCCGTCATTCATTCCTCCCTTCCTTCCTTTTCATTTACTCTCAACATGCATTCTTTCCCTTTCCACTGCAGATTGGGATCAAATGTGGCGAGCGTGACTGTGAAAAGGTACAACTGTGGAATATGTCATTCGATGCGAGGAAGCACAGATGGTTTTACTTCCTCTTCGGTTTTTTGGGATTGTTTTTCAGACATCCTGCGGTTTGGGATACGAATATATGTTCCTTTGCAAATAAATGTGTGAATGTGAATTATAAAATGTATTAAGTAATGCAAATGCGTGGGTTGGACTTACTGGGCAAAAACAAGGCCATGTTGTTTCAGGTACCGGTGAGAGGATGATCCAGGAGGGACACATGATTCAGGAAAGATGCTTTCTGAGTAATAAAACCATGGATTTAAAGGCTTGTCAATGCTAAAACAGTCTGGGGGTTTATAATACTGTGAGACAATATTTTACTTTGAAAATCTCAAAGTCTTTACAACACAGGAGAACTTTGAACTGCAAGGAGATCGCATCGGAAAAAGGAAGCGCACGCTTGAGTTCATCTGTTGTGCGGCTTTCACGAATATTCGTAGGGCGGAATGTGGTCGAACCTCATGGAGCTCCAAGTTACAAGTTTCTAACCGGCCAAGGCAGTGCCTTCACGGATGCCAACATTTTAAAGTTGTGGAAAAAGTTGACCCAGGTTCAATGTTTTTGCTGCCAAATCTTTTTTTTTTTGTCGAGTCCATCTGCGTCTTCAGTGGCCTCATTGAATTGAATGAGAAACAAAGAATTAGTCTGAAACTGCCTGTAACAGTCGGGGTGTAAATCACAAGTTCATCCCTAGTATATCAATTCTTTGGACAACGATATTTGCTGATATCACAAAGTCTGCCACAATACCAGTTTCATTCAATTCAGGGGCCTGCAATCAATATGAGACAATACATATCCCCATATAAGAGTAAAAATAGACCTCCCTTTGTTCACTATAAAGTTCAGAAGTATGAATCTTAAAGATGACGATATGTCTTGCTGTTTTCACTTTGCATCGATGATATTGAATCGTTGATTATTGAATCGATATGTTGATCCGTATCGAGCGTTGCACCACTGGTAAGCAGTCTTAGCTTAACATCTGTGATCATAAATGAATACTTCGAGACAAAAAATATGAACTTTTACGAACTTCAAGAGAGCCGCTTTGAATTTCTGCCGTTGTTTTTGTTTTTTTAAAACAATAAAAAGAGTAAAATGTAACTACAGTACGTTAAAATGTGTGTGTATCAGTCTGAATACGTGGAATATGTATTGCATGCGTGAGAGTGTTGACGGGCACACGTTGGCGCGTGGGTGTGCATCAGTAACGATATCAACCGATAACTCACTGATGTAATAAGGAGTAAAAGATGTTCAGAGTCTTACCTTCACTTCACATTTTCTATGGCAGGACAACCGGCACGCTGAAGGAAGAGAAACAAAGACAGGTTTGTAATTTAAAACAGACACGAGCAGACCTGGATGAAAAGATCAAATGTCACTGAACGGCAAAGACACACACTTGTGCACACAATCTACACGTGAGATCAACGCACGAGTGAAGAGTAAACGTCCATTTTTAGAAAGAAAAGAAGAATCCCCTCCTATGGAAAGAAAAAAAACCCTTGATGTTTCTGAATAGATCAGAGAATAAAGCTCAGCAGAATATCATGCATTCAGCCTTTTGCTCAACTGTGTTTACTGCTGAATGTACCGCAAAGGAAACGAGGTCAGCTCTCCTCCTGATGCTAACATGCTGTGGTGCTGCCCCCAAGTGGCCACATAAGGCAAACATCCATCCGACATCTGTTTGTTTTATTTCACTCTTTATGGAGACCATTAGAAAGAGGTGTTAAAGTGGTAATCTAATAAACGATATGAAGCGGCAACTACTGGATGATTCCTAAAAGAAGTATGAATTTCGGTGAAATATTTATGTCGTCATGAGAAACAGAGACCGGAGTACGTCGACCTCCAGGCATGAAACGGCCATGTTTTCATGCGTGTGCAGGTACGACCGTTGACCCCCGCCCCACCCCACCCCACACACACACACACACGCTGTAGGTGGTCGCCAGGTGGTGTGGGAGTTTCTGATGTGTGAGCAGAAGTGACGATGGTGTGTGTGCCGGAATGTTCTGGGTGGTCTTACAGGGAAGCAGACTGTTACAAAAACACTCTCAAGGTAAACTTGTGCAATGGTGATAAATGGACCACTTGGTCATTGTGTGTGTGTGTGTGTGTGTGTGTGTGTGAACAGCTGATTGGTAATTATTTTAAGAGTTAAGTGAATATTTGTCCATCTAATTATCTACTTATTACTGACTAATATTTCATTGCCTGCTATTCTAGGAGCCGTCAACGCCTGCCATGTAATTGAAACCCTGGCCCAGATATGATTCCAAAACAGGTTTTAATAATGCAAAACTGCTGCATATGAATGATTTGTAAATGATAAAATTCTCAAAAGTTAAGCAGAAATAGAAGCCAGCAGTGTAAAGAAAAGAAATGACTGATAAACATCTGTGCACAGCAGTGTAGGAAAGATTTAAAAAGTGTATTTTGGGGGAAACTTATGCCCCACTGTCTAAAACATTGGGGCAATTACATTTTTGGGACATTTACATTTTCTTTATTTTTATTAATGCATAAAATAAAATAAATTGAATGAGGCTTAATGAAGGATTAGGATATTGGCCTATTATATATATTGGCATTTTTTCCCTTTGCCCCGTTAATTTCAGACACTGGTTCCAGGTTTCCCAAATAAAAGTGCATTATTCAATTCTTCAACATTCACTTGAGCACAGTGGCTCCTCTCTCTCTTTTTTTTTTTCTTTTCGCAAAATGACTTGTGATGTTTCATTATAAGCTGCCTTAAATTTCACATGCAGGCACCAGATGCAGTCATCATCATCATGTGGTTTTATACACTGCTAATGAGTCCCACTTATCCACAGGAGGTACAGGTCTGTCCTCTCACACTGCTTCATCTCCGAGACGAGCAGGGTTGATTAACACACCGGGGTGATCAGAGCTCGAGTGACGCATCGATTGAAGAAAAAGTTTAAAAAAGGAACGGTTTTTGGGAGATACGCTTGCTTACTTTCTGGATATTTAGAGCGCTATGAACAACATTTAGTGTGTTTAATACAACTCTGGTGCGGAAAGAAGCGCTCTCAGATGAGAATATTGATACTACTTTCATATTTGTCTGTTAAAAAAAACGGGGTTAGCTTAGCTTAGCATTAAGACTGGAAACAGGGTTAACATCTAGCATGGCTCTCTCCGAACGTCATGGAATCTGTATACTGGTAGCGCAAAAACTCACTCATTCACATCTCTTTTGCTTAATCCGTACAAAAACAGTAGTTTAAAAACCACGACTAAGTGCCTGGCTGAGACGTAACTTCCTGTTAGTTGCCTGTGGTACAGTAAATCAGAGCAAGGCGTGCAGGTAACGTCACAATCTCAGTCAGCATGTACATCCTCAACATATGCACACATCTGGAGGAGTGCACAGCGCAGCGGCGCATTGTCACGTCTTATCTCTTGGCCACAAACCCTCTAGCAATGTGCCCTTTTCACTGGGGCGCCTGGCAACACTTCCTGGTATCTGTAAAGGGCAGGGAGGATGTGTCCATGCGTTTGTTGGGAACATACAGTAAAGTAAAAGGCTCGCATTTTATAGCACAATAGGACATTTTTGCTGATTAAACCCCATAAAGCTGCTTCAGGAGGCAGTTTTGGGCTTTTAGCTGGATGACTTTAAGCTTCACCGTTTGGCAAGGAAAGCTTACTGTATTTTAACATAGAGGATGATTGAACAAAAGGGGGATGAAAGGGAAAGTAATTCTCCTGTGCTCCCCTTTGCACTCTCTTTCCTTTGTTTTCCAAGCCTATCTCCCAATCCCCCTATACCCCAATTTCTCTCTCTTTATCCTGCCTCGCTCTATACCCCCCCCCCCCCCCCCCCCCCCCCCTCTTTCCCTTTTTTCCCTCTTATCTAGGCTAATGCAGCAGCAGCAGCAGCAGCCATGCTAATTTTAACAGCAAATCCTCAGCCAAAGCCCTATGCAGGCCCGCTCTCCTACCGCCGGGCTTCTGAGTGTCAGCTCGGCTTCTGCTAAAGACGCAGTGTTTGTAGTTGAAAAAGAAGAAAGGGAGAGTGAGCGTGTGTGAGAAAGATGGAGGGAGGGAGACAAGAAAGAAAATGCGAGGCTGCCCGGGAGTCCGCTCACGTTAATTTCCCCTGGACTTTTTCTTGGAGTGACAATAAAACCTTCAGTTCTTCTAAAATTAGAATCGAAAACTGGAGAGTGGATTGTGGAGGGGAGACGGGGAGGCAGGGGCTTAAAGGGAGGGAGGAAGAGGGGAGAGAAACCAACGCTGAAAACAGAAGACACATGCAAACATACGTATATACTGCATGCAAAATTAAGTTTGAACGAAAATAGTCGAGCAAAACAAGGAAGATGGAGACTGAGAGACAGGTGAAGAAAACAGCATCAGCTGCCAAACACATTTTACATCATTGTAAACTGAACGTCTTTGGGCCGTTGGTTGGACAAAACAAGCAATTTAAAGACTCTTACCTCGTGATCTAAGACGTGTGATGCAGACTTTTTCTACCTACATTTTATACAGTGTATTTGAATCTGTTAATAAAAATGGGTTTTGTCAGTTTAAACAATGGCAGTCATAGCTCATTCACATCCGTGTGTATATACGAGTTGGATGCTTTGCTTAAGGGTTAGGGTCCCTGGAGCATGAAAGGAAAGACTAAGTCACTTTTTTGTAGGGATGCACCATATTGGATTTTTGCCGATATCTGATGTTTTCCAACTCATTTTGGAGGATTGTGAAATCTGACATACGCGCATTTCTTCCCTCCTGTAATGGAATTAACATATTATTATGCTTATGCTCACTGGCAGATATAGATACAAAATACAATGTTTTCCAAAATGTACACATTCACTGGGAAACACAAGAAAACTACTTCAACTTAGGTTACATGTAAAACATGGCCTATTTATTTTTGAGACAATCCTGAAAATAGGCACAACCAGGACAAATTGTACCTATTTCACAAGTTGCAAAACAATGTAATCTCTACATTTGTAGTGTTGAATAAATGCGAATTGGCTAGGATTGCTTTTCCCTGCCTCTTGCCCCAATGCATGCTGGGACAAACCCAAGCCCCGCCAGCCATCGAGAACAGGAATCAGGAGAACATGGTCATGAATGCATCGCTCGTTCTGTTGAACTCATCCCTGGCACTCACCTTTGCAGATGAGGCCCTCCTTGGTGATGGCCTGCTTGCATATATCACAACTCTTGGCCTTCTTGAATGGCTTCAGCTTGAAGGTGTGTGTGTGGACGCCCTCGAGGTCGTCGGGCTGTGGGAAGAGGAAGAAAGAGAGATCAGGAGGGAGTCGGTTGAATTGATGCCAGCGGGTCCGCGGCCAATAGAAACACATTTGGTATTCAGCCATGATATATTCGTCTATGGCTGTTGCACGTTGGGGGTTTGATCTCAGATCTCTGACCGCTTCACTTGTGTCTTTGTTATATTTAATTTTTTTTTTTTTGTTACTTCGGCTTCGATGGTTTCTTTCTTCCTATGCAAGAACACAGTGAAAATTGTGAGAGTATTTTCTTTAGGGTAAAATACTAATAATTAGTAATTTACACCAAATATTCACTGGTTCCTTCTTCACAAATGTGAAGTTTGCATTTTCTTTCTTGTAAATTGAATATCTTTGGCTTTTGGACTGTTGTTTGGACAAAGCAGGCACTTTTAAGAAGTCACTTTGGGCTCTGGGTGACTGTAATAACCATATCTTGTTTTACTATATTCTGACATGTTATGGACTAAATGATGAACTGACTGATCCCAAAAATGATTCACAGTGATACAGTGGATAATCATTAAATGCAGCCATGCTTAAATCCCTCTAAATCAATGTTTCTGGGCTTAGTTTATACGACAAAAATGCAACATAATAAACGTCACGTTATTACACAATCAAGTTTGTCTACCTTAAAATAAGTTTTTTGTTTATTTAATCAAAGACCAAAAGGACAAACTTTCATTTCTGTCATTATTTTGTGTCCCAACGTTGCATCTACATGCAACACACACACTGACACAGTCCGCCCACCAGCAGAGGATGTTTTCACTTTGAAGTTTTCTAATTAAATGACTAATTAATGATGAAGAGAGAGAGAGAGAGAGAGAGAGAGAGAGAGAGAGAGAGAGCGAGAGAGAGAGAGAGAGAGGCAGCGGCCAACCACCTCAAAAAACTCTAGGAATAATGTACGCCTGGGTGTGTATATACATTTGTGTATGTGTGTGTTTATACTGTACTGTATGTATGTGTGTGTGTGCTGGAACAATTCTCAGAGCAGCCTGAGGACACGGCAGCTCTAGAAACTGCACCAAAACCTGAGCAGAGCAGTGAGGAATAAATAGTGCACAGGACTTTGTGTGTGTGCCCCCCCCCCCCCCCCCGAAAAGCAAAGACAATGAAATAGAGATGATGATGAAGGTGGGGTTGATGGATGCATGTCGCTCGTTGGCAGAATCACGACAAGGCGGAACCCTAGAGACCTTTGCAAAATGAATTCCATGACTTGATTTATTCCTGACATGTAGTGACGTTCCCAACACTTTCAAAGCATTGCTACATTAAAATAAGATTTTCCTTACAAACAGCTGCACATTACTCAATGCTGATCTGATTAGTTTAACCAGGAGCATACAAAATGCAGCCAAGAATACTGTAACTGGGTCACTAGAATTCCCTTTGAAGGTGCCTTAACTCTTAAGCAGCTCAACCGAGACACTGAATGCTCGACGGCGTCATCAAAATGACTGAAAAAACAGATTTTTTTTCGGTCATCTTTTCAGTCACTTATGAAACAGTTTCAGGTCTGAGTGACGCATTGCACATTAAATGTCGTTTAAGCAGGTTTCATTCTATTATACAAGGCTGTTTGTGTTAGTTTGACAGTATATTCCTCAAATGAAGGTAAAAAAAAAAACAAAAAAACAAGGACAGGCAGCTATTTCAAGATCTGCTCTTTGCTTCTGACAGTTGTTTCCCCTCGTTGCTCACCTGGATCTCACTTTACTCCTCTATTGAGCTCTTTTCCCACCATCCCTCTTTCTTAACAAGCCCCTTTGGTGAGTCACAGCGATGATGTCATTTCCTTAGTGTATTTGTGCAGCTGGGCCTGTCTGGGTTGGGCTCCGCTGGATTGTAAACTTTAGCGCTCTTTATTAAAAGCCATATTTTAAAAGACACCTTGTTCCAACTATCACCTTGAAGGGATGAATGAATGAGTCCTTCAGGAACAATCAACACATATGGAACCAATCCCATCAATCATCTCGGAGGGTTTTCCAGTTTTTTTGCATTATCCCCCCGGCTAAAAATGGGAGAATTCTTGCAAACGCCGCATCGCTTCCCAAGTAAAATCACGTGATCAGATCCAATATTACAAGCTGTAGTGAAATAAATCGAATCCCAATGTCAACAAACCAATTTTCTTCCAGCTACGTCAATATTCGGCGGTGATAGTTGGACCAACCAATCAGCATGGTCGACATGACAAATGTACCCCCCCACCACATTCACCCTCGTCCCTCACTATCTCCATAATCTTCAGTCAACAGTGATGATAAACTTTACACAGACATTACATAGTAAACCAAGTTGATACATATATTTAACAAAAAATACAAATGATAAGGTTGCACCTAGTTATTTTCCAAAAATGTAGTAATTTCCCCCATATTTTATAAATACCTCAGGCCTTCCTTTGACAGCAAAGGTTCATTTATCTCAGGCAAGACATTAAGAGAGATATTGTATGTTTCCCCTGAAAAAAAGATATATATCAAATAAAAAAGACAAAGAATACACAGTTTGGCACATACTGGGAGTTTGGCTGAAACTTTTTGTGATAGTGTGTCAAGTACATCTTTCCATAGTGGGGCAATGGCATCAGCAGGGGAACAGTGTGCCCTTATCAGCGTTGCATTTCACACGTTGGTCCGTCTGCGTGATCTGTTGAGATTTTGTGCGCGTGGGCTCCTCTGCGAGCTTAAGAAAACTCCCTTCTCTTCGTCGTAGATCGGCAGGAACGTCCACGTGTATGTTCTCAGAACCTCAATTCCCGCAACGCTGAAATTAAAACCAGTCGTTCCTCTACTACCACAACTAATTCTACCCACTACTACCACTACTGCGACAAACCAGAACTACTCCAACTACAAAGGACTCCAGGTGTGATGAGGCTCACTGATGAAAGCAAGACAAAGCAGTGTAATCCTTTGCTTCATTGTCTTTGAGCTCATTTTCTGGTTTCTCTCTGAAGCTCCCCGTTTTTTCTTTTTTTTTTTTTTTTCTCTCCATGTGCCGCAGTCAATTTGGCTCAAAGCTTTTACAAAAGTGTATTTCTCAGCGTTTTCGCTTCCCTATCTCCCTACATCTTAATGGCTTTTGTCACACTGTGACACACTCGCTATAAGCTCCACAGAGGAATCATGGCTGACCTTGGCTGCACAGAGCCAGACGCAGCATGTTACAACAGGTATCGTACAACAAACAATATGCTACACCGGTGCTGATAATTCCTGTAAAAAAAAAAAAAACTTAATTAACAACCCGGTCTGCCATCCATCTCATTAATGACATTTTTCTTTCACGAGTTGGTTGATATATTGAACAGCAGCTGAGCTTTAAAGGCAGACAGACCGCAGACATTTTTTCCACACACAGTTTCATTAAAAGTGAAGGGATGTAATCTGAGCTGAGCGATATCCATCATGGCTACTGGAGGACTGCTGAGATGGACAAATTAAAGAGGACAATGCGAGGCCGCGCAGAAGGAAAACAAAAGGAGAGTATAACGTGGAGAACGATAAGAAATACAACACAGAAATATGATTTTCATTAAAACCGTTAAAAATGTTTGCGATGAGGTTTGTGAAAGTTTCCCATTGACTTTTACTAAATCTACTGCTGGTCAAACGTGCCCTGACAATACTCTCGTTATGCAAGTAACCTCATTTTGGTGATGTCACGATACCAAAAATGTAGTAGTCGATACCAATTCCTGTGAAATTATACGATTCTCAATACCCATTCCATACAAAATATATGATTTTATTTTGAGATTTATTTAAATATTTGCTTTGATTAAAAAAAATTCAATAAAAATCTTTCTTTGTTTCTTGCAAAAAAGACAAGATTAAAGTTATAATTTAGCCTCGCCCAATACTAATCTACACTGAATAGAGCTTGAACACATCACGCGGAAACTTCGATTTTTAGAAACATCTGTCAGTGGACTAAAAAAATCATACTTTGTTTCCAAGAACAAAGATATATTCTTTAAAAATGCTCCTTTTCTTATCACTAATCAATTCACCCTGCTTTGGTCTGGTTTGTTTCAAAATATTCAGTGATGTCTGGAGAAAAAAATTCTATAAAATTCTATGAAAAATCGCAGACTAAACATGAGAATAAATAAATGGTTAAAATGGACATCTTTTGCAGCGTGGGCCTGCCTGGGTTTATAAATAGCGGTTGAAGCACCTTGGTGCCACTCCACAGCCTTGATGTTAAAGATGACCTGGCAGAAAGCCGCCGGCTAAACCAATCAGACACAGCCAGCTGTGTCACAGGCAGGAGCCATGGTTACCTGGCTGCCACGGCAACTGGGGTCAACGTGTCCTGTCAGACAATGATGGATGAGGTAGGATTTTTAGAAAAGGACAGAACAAAAAAAAACATACAACTATAAGTTTGCACAGGCACAAACATGCCCACGGTGAGTATCGCCACAACAGGACTGCAAATGGTTCTTGGATGGCTGCCATGTAGCATCTGGGAGTCAACTTTTTTCCAGAGAAAGAGGGAAAAGGGCCTCAGCAGCTTAAATGGCGAGTAATCAACAAAGAGAAAAACAGGGATCATACTTAGTTTGTGACGTCCACAGTGGAAATTACCCTCAGAGTCTCACTCACACACACACACACACACACTGGGTCTCATTTCTTAAATCTTTTTATTATTTTTTTCTCCCAGGGAGTAAAGATGTTAGTAAAGCTCACAATTAGGCATGTAATCAGAAAGCCAGTTCACTAATGAATGCCATCAGTTTCTTAACCATCCATGACCGATTTTATTATCCGATACGAAACAACTTGCTTCCTGATGTTCATATCAGAAAAAAGTTTTGCCAAGAAAAGAACATTCAGGATAAAGCAATGTGTATCTTTAGTTACGTTGACACAAACAGGCTCATCTTTACGGAAATCACAATATAGCAAGATTTGTGAAAGCATTTACATTTTCTGGATGCTTTAAAAAATTTTTAAAAAGTACTTGCTTTTTCTGAAAACAATCTACTGCCATTGTGAGATTATTCTTGAAAAAATATGTAGAAGAAATATAAAATGATGCAATGTGTATTGAGCATTTATCAATACAATACAGAGAGCCAGAGCCATGTAGTTCAAACACGTATGTAATGGCCATTTATCACCAGAGGTGTCGCCAAAAGCAAGAAAACTAAGAGGCTCCTGGACTATTATGCAGAAAACCAAAAAAATCCACAAAACCTTCATCTCATGCTGAAATCTTCAGAATTGTTCAGCCGAGATGATCTTTTCAAAAGAATATCACCATTTACAGCCAACGAAATCAGTCAAATCACAACCATGGACACTTGGAGTCACTTTTGACAGTGTGGATCTTTAATGGAAGCTGCGCTTTTGACAAAAAAACAACCAACCAGAAAACTGAAGCCCTGTCCTCTGTGTCGTGTTAAGAGGAGAATCCCAGGAGAGACCAGGGAGAGAAAATGGAAAGGAGAGTAATGTGGAACGGAAAAGAGAAAGAGAGGGGAAGGAAAATGGATGTAGATGGAGAGAAAAGGCGGGATAAAGGGATAAAGTGAGTGGTCTAAGAGCAAAGGATGGAGGAAGGAGAGTAGGTGTTTTTGTGAGTGTGTATGTATGTGTGTGAGTCCAGGCTTATAGACAGCAGGCCCAGTAAATCAAGGCCCTGTGCTCCTCTCTCCCAGTTGCACTTAGCTAATGAAAAGCATCACTACGCTACCTCGACCGCGACCCCACTTAGAGCCTAGATGTGGGAGCAGGAGGAAGGGAGGGAGGGGGGCGTGGGGGGGGCGACTCTCTCAAAGGCAATGCTCTTTCCTTCAGCACCAGGACAACGCATAGACACAAATTAGTCCCGGCACGTATAACAAATCACAAAACATGCATGTATTCAGTCAGGCGCGTACACCTTAAGACATATACATGAACTCCAGTTATTTGTTTAGACAGTCAAGTGTATAAACCCATAAATGTGTCATCTATGAACATAGAAGACAGAAGAGATAGGGATGGACAACACTTATGGGAAATACTTTTATTGCTATGGTGGCCACTTTGACAAATGTCAGGGATTCCATCGACTCCCTACTTAAAAAACACACAGAGACTAAATCGGAGATACGATTTTTAGGTAATATTTTTAGCGAAGCTGCAATTTAGCCTCAGTGGCCAGCTAGCAGCTAAGTAGCTTTAAAACTGCCACATTTAAAATACTTTAAGAGCCTATAATCTTTATTTTTATATCAACAAATGGGCCAACTTGACAGGAGTGGCTCGCGGTGATGAAGCCACAGAAAACAATACCTGCCCAGCAGTAAATGACAACGACAAAGTTGGAGGCAGAGGGGAGCATTTAGCCGCTAAAAGAGCAGATATTTCCCTCAGGGGTTGGTGGAGACCAAAAACAGAGATGAAAATAGTGAGAATATTACACCTCTTCAGCAGAGTTTGGTTTTGTGTCCGTAATTCCTTATAGGTGGTGTAGGCAAAATAACATTACTCAAAGTGGCCAAAGAAATCTGTTAGAAATCAGTTAAATATAAGCATGTGTCAGTTGTTCTTGGATATCACAACTGTACAGCTGACACGATCAACAACTTTTGGATGGACAAAGAAATTGCTCTGAACACGGCAGCTGATATTTCTTCTCTATAATATGTATCAGACCCATATAATCCAGAAATCCTCCAAAGCCACACACAAGTAAATATTCATTTTACCCACCACGGTTCAAGAGAGGAGAGTCTCAATATGACGGTGAATGTTTGTAGTGTGGACTTCCTGTTTATGCCAGGTGCGTTTTGAGCTGCTACATCTGGGACTAAGGCCCGGACACTGAAACCCAAACTCACACTCTCTCCCACGCAGATACATCAACACAAACTTGCCCACATCCAGCTTCATTCCCACATGAATGGCCGACTTCCCTCTTCTAATATAAAACTCCACATGTGGTTCTATTTATAGTTCAGTTAGTCTTTCTGCATGAATTGGAAGAATGGTTTAAAAACACAAAGCGGGGAATGTTGGAAAAATGATTTTAAGTATCATGTTGCATAACGATGTAATTGGACACTAACCCCACAGTGCAATAATCGCTCAGTCAGATTGTCCCCTAATGTACAATAACCGTCGACAAGGAACAACAGTGAAATAAACACAGCCCTTTAGAGGCTGAAAACAGGAGTGGAAGACGTGTTTGACTTTCATTCTGCTGTGTTGTCTGTATATTTAGCAGAAGGATTATATGTTCGTCTCTGGGGCACAAAAAATGTGTTCTTGAAAAAAAAAAAAAAAAAAAACATGTAAAAACTTTTTTTGAGAGCGAATTGACAGCAGTCCTAGAGGCTGCAGTAAATATCCTCTCTTTCCTCTTAGGTCCACTGTAAGATATTTACTATGTGACAAAAAGAAAAGTGAGCGAGGTGAATTGTTTTCTGAATGAGTGAACTACCTGGCTGATGGATGAGGTGAGCAGAGGGAGCGAATGAGTCACCCGGACAAAAAAAAAAAAAAAAAAAAATGTATGACATGACTCAATGAAGTCAAGCATGAGGAGAAGGCCCCACAGAAACTAACAGGCTGGCGAGGGGGGGGGGGGGGGGGCGAGCCCCCCCCCCCCCCCCCCAGATAAAAAAGCAGAGCCACACCTGCTTTCAATTTCCACCAAATTGAAATTCTGTCCGGCACAATGGGTGCCTTTGTGAGACAGAGAGCGAGAGAAAGCCAGAATGAGAAACACAACAAGAAGGAAAATGAAAACCAGGAAGATATTTGTTATATTTGTATGCCTGTGAGTGTGTCAGCATTTATACGTGTCCTACTCGAGAAAAGCGCTTTTCATAAACACTGGAAAACTGTGGTGGACTTACTTTTCGGGTGAAGAAACTTAGACGGCACCATATATGATCAGAATACTACCGGGCGAGGGCGTAGCATTTGGTAGGGACATGTACAACAATATCCAGCGACTACTGAACTGTCCATAGCAATATTTTAATCAAAAAATAAAAATATAACCACTGCTGTCTGTCAATTTCTAGTTATTGTATCTTGAAATATTGACTTTTTTTTCTCATTAAATAGCAACTTTGTTCTTGAAATATTACTTTGATGTGTCAACTTGTCAGAGAACACAGACTTGTGGGAGATGTTTTGAATGTGCAGAATGTTTGGAACACGAGCAGAAATCTTGCCGAAACACAAATGGGCTATTAAAGTCCAGGGCTTTATAAATTCATGAAAATGAATGAGTGTATCATTGGCGTGAATAGTAGCACATTCAAAGAGCTTACTCCCCCCCAAACAAAAGACATAAAAGGAGGAGGGAAGGAAGAGTTAATCATGCCGACATTTGTGCAGGCTCAGCAGAAAAGTTGATGGAGAGGAGAATAAATTAAATATTTGAGAGCCTTACTGCATTATATTATATTATATTTTTGAATTGTCCCCAGGCGTCTGGATTTTGTGTCCAAAAACCACCAAAATGCAGGAAATGAAGTATTTGACACTCAATTTATTCGACCGTCGTTTATTTTATTTGAAAATATGTTTCTAAATGTGGGTTATTTAAAGAGCACTCCGCCGATATAGTTCTGCACTTCTCAATTCATCAGACTTCTGTCACGTTTTCATGAAACTTTGTAAGACTCTGCGTTACCTCGCTATAAACTCTGCTCTCATTGGCAGCCTCCGCTCTTGAACTCTCTCTGTATCTGCGATCTGAACACACAGATGGCATATCAAACTGCCTCGAATAAGCAGAGCGACTAAGGTCAGTCTGCAAACCGGTTTAGATGAAACCACGCGGCCAAATCGTGTTTCTCTCACCGGCTTTACTCTGCCCAAAAATCAGGGGTTCCCCAGTATTCTTCACGTCAAGGACCCTTCAATTGGAAAGCCATGCAGGTTCATTGCCCCTCCATTTCTGAACATTTTAACAGAAGATGGGAAAACAACAGAGGGGAGAGTGAAATCTCTTATCAGGATAGTCATTATTCTGGTTATAACCCCCGAGGGGCCTTCTTCACTGTGATTATGGGTACATCAGTGATTGGCAGCACACAAGTACCCATAGTCATAGTAAAGCATGTCGAGCTGGCTGTTACTGTATAATCCATACTTATAGTTTGTAAAGCTTTCTTTAAAATAGTGAAAATAGGTTGAAGTTGACACATTCCTGGAGACACCCGGGAATCCCCTTGTGGATCACTAACAAGGACAAATCAAAAAAAGTCTAAAATGATGTCATATGGAAGCACATAGGTGACTTTATTAAAATGTTATTCCACAATAGTATTATAATTTTCCACATATGTATGTGTTGTTTGAGTAAAAATGTAAATACAATTCATATACTTTTGAAACAAAATGAAAAAGCGGTTTGACATTTAATTTTTTTTAATGCAATATAAACAATGTAAACTGATTTTCCATTTATACAAGCAATATTTAAGTGTAAATCAAAAGAAAATTTCCAACAATTTGAAAATGACATTTTTCACAGACTTAACCCGCTGTATAGTGGAAATCATTCAAATGTCAAATCAAATCATGATTATGTACATATGTGGAAAATGTAGCTGCTATGTCAGAAATACATTTTCATTTTCAAATGTACATCATTTTAATTAAGTCCCCGATGGGCTTCCATAATGTAACACATCAATCAGAATTTTACAATTTTAAGGCGCTGATACATCACATTTCTTACCCGGTCTACATCCATACTTCATTGGAGTATGGATCAGTGTACAAGAACATAGATGTGCGCTCGGGATGTTTTATTTATGGCGCTGAATACAGCCCATCCCAGTGGACTGACACTGTGGGCCGGTTGCCAGATTGCAGGAGATCCCTCCTGGAAGACGAGAAACTCTGTGCGCGTGTCTATGACTACCTGCCTGCTTATGTGTGGGTGTGATGTTATATGGATGCAATAAATATCCCACATACATTTGTGTGTGTACGTGAGGTTGCAGCTGTTTGTACTGTTTGCGCGATATGATCAATACCAGGTGCAGACAGAGAGACACAAAGATCAATGAGCTGTGATCATGAAGTCTAGGCCACTTATGATCATTAGTCAGCTGCTAATGAACTTAGAATGCTGTGTTTGCAAATGAGCTCTCCTCTCTTTGAGTCCATCTCAGGGACACACACACACACACACACGTCACAGCTTCATGTGGTGTGGTTGTGTGTGTGTGGACATTTGCTAGTTGCTAGTTTTTAGTTTTTACACTCTTTATGTGTTCAATTTTGATCCTTTCCAGCAGTTACTTATCAAAAAAGAAAGAAAAGGAGAAGTGTCAAACACCTTTATAATAGCTACTGTGTATTCCACCTACACCAAGAAGACACATAAATAATAATTCTAACAGTCGTAGGTATTTGTTCGAAGTATAACTTTTTTATATTTGTATACGATTTTTTTCTGTATCCTCTTCCATGGAACATCACAAAAGGTAGCTAGATTCTTCACCCTGTGATTTACTATCTCCTTTTATAGATTTTGTTAATTGAGCCCTTCCATTTTCTTCGTGGTGGCGCCTCTGGTTCCACCAGTTTTTTGCTATCTGCTCTAAAAATTCTGAAACGATACTCTTTGATGCGAGCGTGACTGTGGTGTTCTGCCAAGTAATCATTTATTTCAACCACTGGTACATCCAAAAGGCCATCTATAACTTCAAGCATAAAGATTTTTTCATTATTTGAATCGTCTACAGAAAGAAGTTGGGCAGAGATCCAGAGAAGTGCACAGTGCCCGGGGGAAGTGTGCTGAAGCTGGGTCGCGGGCTGCCTGGTGGTGGCCTGGGGGCCTGGAGGGAGGCGCCCGGTCACATCGCATATAAATCACCTGGTCACAGATACACAGAGCATTGTTTAGCCAGAGTGACGGCGACACTCTCCAAGGACAGTCTGACTCTCAAAGATACAGTACCACACGCCATGCACGTATATATAGACATATGCACAAATGCAGTGGTTAGAAAACGAGAGCATGGAGAAAGCTCCAGTGAGAGTTGGAGGCATCTCTGGCTGCGGACAGTCAGCCTGTGTGGCAGCTGAACAACATGAGGTCCCTTCGGTGGCTGTTGACCAAAAGTAGGTCTGAGTGCAGTTTCATGTCCTTTGCAGGTAGGAATCATCATCAAAACCGCAGATATCGCCACCATTTTTATTACATGCTGGACAAAAACAACTTTCTTCAAACCAACTGGATAACGTCAAAAATAAGGCAATGGTGTTCGGACAGCGCTTACTGCAGAACGTCACTACCTCAAAAAGAGAATGAGAATACTTGACCCTTTGCATTGGCCAGTGCTTTAAAAATAGATAATTAACTTGGGACTTAAAGTAATATTTCAAAAAAATTTAAATCACAGTGCGTTGCTGATTCATTTTGAGTAGCGCAAACAAAAACACTCCTCTTAACCCATATTCAGAATAAATTCTATAGATTAATGAGAAATTGCATAGCGAAGACGTAGCCTTTGTCCGTTTAAAGCAAACTGATACAGATGTTGCTGTGATGCGGTAGTGAATTAGGAACCCGGCCCGCGGATAGAGATGCACAGACTGGTTCATTACTCAAGATTCTCCTCACTCAACGCAAGCTAATCACCAGGCAGGGCTAGCAGATACGCTCTTATTAGCAGAGGGAAACAACATTCCTAACACACGCCAGGCCACACACATAGACACACTCATACAGAGATGACACACACAGAGGCGTGGCAGGCAGTAACGGTCCAATCAAAGCCTGATTGATTTTCAGAGCTCTCAGGGGATTCTGTTCAGTCAATAAGGGACTGTGTTAGACAACTGAAGACATGATGGAGCTACCATACATCTTACATTCTTTCAGCTGCCTTGTACTGGACTGAAGAACAGAATGAAGTATAAGTCATTTTCGAGCAGCCGTTGAGCAGTATTCTTTATACTGAATATTATTATGTAATGTGAGCAGTCCTATAGTGTCCTATAAATATCAAGAAAATCAAGGGGTACACAAATAGATGCATGCTCATGTAGCCTTGTCCGTCATAGTGTGCCGTAAAGATTTCTGTTTCTTTAAGTCCGAGTCAAACTAAAAGAACACTAGATCCTACATGTCCCATAATGTCAAACTAAAAGAACACTAGATCCTACATGTCCCATAATG